>VMRN01000051.1:1928092-2099168 GCA_010277015.1 Poeciliopsis turrubarensis
GTGAAGACCACAGTGGTGCCTGTGGTTATCGGGGCCCTCGGGGCAGTCACCCCCAAACTGGATCAATGGCTACAACAGATCCCAGGAACAACATCAGACATCTCAGTCCAGAAATGTGCAGTCCTTGGCACAGCCAAGATACTGCAGGACCCTCAAGCTCCCAGGCCTCTGGTAGAGGACCCGAGCTCAGAGGATAAGAACCACCCGCGGTGGGTGAGAAGGGAATTTTTTTATATATATATCACTCATTCACTCATGCCAATATATGCCTGCCTTTTTAGGTATAAAAACGTCAATAAATGTTGGACAAACAACTCCATAAAAGGCGCAGTGTGTAGCTTTTATAAAGAACGTTTTTAATATGTATGTTAAAACTATCACCATGTCGTGACAGTGTGCTATGAGACAGATAATCTGTAAAAAGATCCGTTTTCAGATATGTTTTTTAGAAAAGTTACGTACTGCACCTTTAACGGAGAAATTTGATCTTGAATTGTCTAATATTTACCTACCATGTCAGCATTTCAGCTTGTACTTTGGGAGTTATGAGTTAAGGTCTATTATTTTACCGCTATGGCAGCAGTTTGTCTTTCAGAACCAGCCTCTGTTGTTCGGCCAGCTCATCCTACCCAGCCAAACAGGATCAGATGCCCCATGGCAGACAGCGGCGCTGCTTCTCTGGTCCCGATCTCTGCCTGAGCAGAAATGGGTTTCGTGCCACTTCCCATCTGTCTGTAGCTCATAAAGCAACGTTTGCTTCCTGTCACCAAGAGCAAAACCTGATTCCTAAAAATTCTTTTTTATGCTTTAATAATTTCAAAATATAATTACAGGAAAGTGTTCAAGAAAAAAAAAACTTAATAGCAAATTTTATGCATTGTTCTGTGCTGTTAATGCACTATTTCATGAGTGATATTTTGCAACTAACATTTCTGAATAGTGTTTGAGGGATGAGTCGGCAAAAATGGATGTGACTGAAGGATGCCAGGCCGACCAGAGCAGATGGTAGCCTCAGGAATCCCACGCTTGGCTCACAACTGGAAGTTTGCTGGACTGATATCCTGTTGGGGAAAAAGACTGAGACAGCGGGTGGAACGCATTCAGCTTTCATTCACAAATACTCCCGTGGCATTCACAACCAGAGGCCGGTAGAGCACGTAAAAACTTTACTCAAGCAAACGTAGCGCTACTTTGACGTATTTTTGTTTGAGGCAATGGTGCCGAGAGCATGCTAATGACTTTGAAAGAGTGGCCAACTTGCTAAAAACAAACAATAACAAAATCCAATAAAGGATTAGATTTTTGACTTTTTCTTTTAGGAATTGTATGTATGAAAAAAAAAACAACAACAAAAAAACAGGTGGAAGGTTGAAGATTGTAGGTCAAGATCATAACAGGTCAAAGTTTGGCTTTTTGGATCAACTTGGAAAAAAACACTAGAGGTAATGTTATATATTTCCTCATAAAGTTTTACAAATTAATGGTTTAAAGTGTTTGTTCAACGTGTTGGGAGGCCTGCAGTAATCACTCATCTGCATCATCATCATCATCATCTTTATTAAAGACACAAAAATACCACTGAATAAAGCATTGAGAACTTAGGAGTACTGATGAAAAGGTGAAAGGAAAGGTAATAATACTGCTCTATTTGGAAATTGATTAAAACAGAATTAAACTTAAAGTGACATCAATTGCTCTTTTCTTCTCTGGAAAGTAGAACTACAGTCCTCACGCGTGTGAAGTGGTCAGCGCGCGGTGACCAGGCGACACATGCGCCTCTACGGGAAAATACTCCGCTATGTTCGTTTCATGGTATATCGAATGTAACGTTCAGGCTGTTCTTTTTATTACCGCTTTGATTGAAATGGGAACGTAGGGTTTCTTATTTGTTATCGGTTCTGCCCGAAATAGCATTTTTTGACTTGAGCGTTTTCAGGGGCACACTGTTTGTCACCGTTTACACAGAGGAGAGCATAAAAGGCTCTTTCTGCACGCTCGCGCCGGCCCTGCCTCTAATACAACCAAGCTTCTCACCAACATTATTTTTGGCTGCTACTGTATTTAGAAAAAGTGAATAATCTTCACACCTTTTTCAGTAGGGAAGTTTAGACATTTAGCTTTAGCGGGAAAACCTCTCTATATTGTGTTTTTTTGTAACCATGCCTTTAGGGACGTGTGTGCTCTCTCGGTTAGTGTGGTAGCACGTTACATGATATGGGTACGGTAACCAGATATAAATATGTGAATTGAGGCCAAATTCAAAGATAACATTGACTACAACAGTCAATTTTCTGGACATAAACATGTCAATTCTTTGATCAAAGTTCCTCGGTTTGCTTGATGGAACCCTGACCTGAACTCTTTAGTTGCAGCATCGGTTCTATGTTTAGGGTTGCCCTACAATCTTAGTTTAGGTCAAAATTGTGTACTTCACAGTTAATAGTTGTCCTGTGGAGAAATCTCCCTCCTGAGACGTTAATTTCTGCATCTCTTCCAGAGTTCCCATGCGCCTCTTCGACAGCCATCATAAATTGTCCATGCAAATCTATGTAAATACGTAGCCAAAGCTCTGATTTCAGCAGACTCGTGAAAATCACTTGCCATTCAGTGAAGGTAGCTTGGTGTGGACTACAGGTGTTTGTAATAGGAAGAGGCTTCATTCAGCAGAATGATTCAGAAAGCAGCGATATTGCAACCAGACTCTCAACACTCTGCTTTAGCATAACATCTGAGGAGGCAGGAATGTTCTCTTGTCTGGGCACACGGTTGCTTTGAGGCATCCAAAAATGATGGCTTACCTTGATAAAAGTTAAAGGTTTCACTTCAAGGCTTCTGGGATGTTCGGATGGGAGACGGCTTTATAATTATGCACCGCATCAACTGCAGAGCGCCGTTATTTAGACTCGCGCTTCAGGATTTGCATGAAAGCCCTTTGGCCCTTCAGCTGGATTTTGAAGGGGTAATTTCTCCATTCATAAAATGAGAAAAAGTCACATTAAAAATGCTCAACCATAAAATTTGTATTTTGTTAATATAGCCTTTTGAACGTTTCCAAAATTGCAGCAAAGTATCATATTGGCTTTGCGTGATTTAGAGCAGTATTTACGTCCTTTTTTTTTTTTTTTTTTTTTTACATGAAACATAACTCAGAGAATAGATTTTAAAATACTTTTGTTAATCTATAAATCACTGAATGGCTCAGCACCAGAATACATGAAAGAATTTTCATTGGATCAACCTTCCAGACCTCTCAGGTCTTTTGGTTCTAGTCCAATTTGCATTCCCAGAACCAGAACCAAACATGAAGAAGCAGCATTTAGCGGCTTCTTATAAATTATAGAGTACTTATTCTTACAGGAATAAGTAATAGGAGCACCTAGTTTATATATTCAGGAATTACAATGAACTTAGAATCCAGAGAAATTCCTATTAGCTTATCCGGAGAAATTACTCATTACCTTAGATCAACATTATCAGAGAAACCCCTACTAGTTTATACTCACAGACTACTTATTCTTAAACATGGGGTGTGCTTTTTCCTTTGTTGTATTTCCTTCTAACTCATCTAAAGCACTTTGAATTGGCTTGTTGCTGTAAAATGTCCTACATAGATCAAATTACCTTACCTTTTATGCTCCGCTAATCCGGAACAAATGTTCAGAAAACTACAAAACTGCCGAAACACAGATTTCCTCTAAATCAAAACTAAAAACCTACATATTTAGAATAGTACTAAGTGGAACATTCATCAACATATTTGATGCAAATTTTCCAGATGATTTTGATGAGGGTATTTGAAAATATGTAATGCTTATTGCTTGTTTATTCGTTGCTGTGTCATGTCTTTACGACGTGAAGCACTTTGAACTGCCTCGTTGTAGAAAAGTCCAGTAGAAATAAACTCGTCTTGACTCAACACTCCCCCAAAAAAAAGAAAAAAAAAAAGAAAAAAGCTGACGGACCAGAGATGTATTCTAATAAGCCTTCAGAAACTGGTACATGAAATCCTCACTGTCTGCCTCCCGGTCAAACTCCAGCAGTTGGAGTTTCGTCTGCATGTCTTAACCCTCATTCTGCTATTTTAGTCGCTTAATGTTTAGGTTAACATCAGCTGAGTCAGTGAGGAAAGAAATCAATAACATGACCGGACAGAAAGCAAGAGAGTGTTCTATTATGTGAGGTGGGTGGGCCTCAACCAGCTATTAGCCTCTGGGTGGATTTATGTCTCTACATGCGAGTCTAACAGGTCCTATTATGTGGTGGAAGCCACTGATTTTGACAGATTAAAATGTGTACAGCAGAACTGTTGGCGAACTCAGTGCACTTGCGTTTCAGGTCATTTTGTCTGCATGCGCGCAGTCAAAACGGTTTGCTCTCTCACGAAATGAATGTCGATTGGAAGTTTGGTCATTTTTCTAAAATAAAAGCCCTTTCAGGCTTTTATTCGACAGACCAACTGAATAAAAGCCTGAAAGGGGGGAAAGTAAAACATGCAGCGCAAGAATATGAAATCCTAATTCTTTCAAAACGTTGTTTTGAGCGACTTATTGTGGGCCTTAGGTGAACATGTGTTACCAATATGGAGCAGAGGTCCACTCTTCAGCCGAGTAAATCTATTTCTCTCTCAGATTTCCTGGTCTGCTTCACAGGCAGAAGCCGTCGGCCTCATTCATAAAACTCATTTTCAGGCGACTGTCTCCTCCCACGGGGTCAGTAAACCGACCTGGCTTTGTGGACGATGCTCTCAATATTTCCACTGACCGTAGAATTTAGCAAACAGAAATTATGACTTTTTTTTTTTTTAAATTTGCATAAAATCTGCTTAATGGTTGTCAATAAAAGGTCTTTGCACTAGGATGAGGTGGTGTTCCAGCTGTATCGAAATTATTGTACTCCACAAAACTCCAATATAAACACTTTTACCTGCACCACGAGTCATGTAAACAACCGGTGGAAAAGACAAAGAAAGTGACAGGAAGTGGTATGAAAATGATGGCGCGGCATGCTCTTTAACGGCTCATCGAGTGAACAAACCATTCGGCGACGCCCAGGAGGAGCGAGGAAAATGCCACAGTCGAACGGAAAAAGCTGGGGGAGGTGTGTGTCCCATCACACTGTCAGTTCCCAAAATCACACACGCAGGAAACAAACAAAAATAAGAGCGCAGAAGGAGCAGCGCAAATGTCACAAACAATTGGGCAACGGGAAAAGTGGGTGAAACCACCCCCCCACCCCAAAAAAAAAAAAAAAAACAACTCATAAAAGTGCATGGACAGGGTACAAAGCTCGTAGGGACCAATGGACCTGGTCTATAGTATAGTTGCAATAATTTCACCTGGATCATTAAAAACAAATGAGACAATGGATTAAGCAGTATTCTCAGTTTTACTTAATTCAAAAATAAAGGGACAGTATTACTTATTTTTGAGGCCGTTTTATAGCACAATCAAGTAACTATTTTTGCTTATAAATCAAGCCTACCTTCAAAGAAACAATGGTCGTCCGTGAGGATGCTGGACTGAGAAGTAGCTGATGAGCTCAGCGGACTCACAGTTCCACATAGAAATAAACAGAGTATGGCAAGACCTAAAGAACAAAAACAAACGATACAAAAATGGCCAAAACAGACAAATAAAAAACCAAAACGCAAACGGCCAAGGAATTCGACAGCTATGACGTTTTTGGCCGTGTCAAAAGTCAGCTACGTTGACTGCCTGTTAGCTTGTTTAATGGGCTCTTCTGACTCCGGTCATCCCAAAGTGAAAAATGACATATTCTTGGGTGGTTTGTAAAAATACAAGCAAAGTTACTCAAACTTACTCCCAAAGCCTCGGTTGCTTTTATTTGCCTTCTTGTGGTTCTGCATCAACAAGCACAGCTGCACTTAATAAATGCATGATTGTTTGCCGCAACTGGTCATCTTGTTTGACACAGCTGGGTAAGTTTTCTTTTTTTTTCGCTTCTTTTTCTCTACAGGGTAAATAATTAGCAGGAAAATAAAGTGTTAGTTGTAACCCCTCGGAACAATGCTCTCCAGGCAGGAGAGAACACGTCCAGATATGGCAGACCTTGATGCAGCCCGTTTCCTGGTTTGCTTGTCCTCCGATCGAGGACCATGTCCCAGTTTTTCACCATAGGAAAACATCCCTCCCATCGTTTTCACGCTGAACTAAAGACTCTCCACTGTTGAGAATTGTGGACGCAAACTGCGACAGGTTGCAGTATAATAAAGAACCATGAGAAAACAATTTCCATCACAGCTCAAAAGTTTCTACTTTTTCTCACGCATAGAGCATTTTCCAGGATTTCTCAGTAATATGACAATTCAGAAAATGGAGATTACAAACACTTTGACAGGTTTTAATTTAAAATCGCTGGACAATATCACCGTCAAAGCCTGCGTCTCATGTTTAGATGCAGGATTCGGGCTCCAATTTGACACTGAAAGTGCTTCCACACCAGAATAATCCGGGGTGCTCAGTGCAATTGGGCAGATAGTGCAGAAATCTCACAAACCAGTCTCCCTGAAGGTCATGTAGCTAAACAGCTGTTTGGGACGGAATCACAAGACGTTGCTCTTTATGAGCAGCAGGTGAGGCTGCAACTCATCTAGCATGCAACTTCACAGGGAAACCCCCCCCCAAAAAACTCACAAACTCACAGAGCAAGTAACCTGGAACAAAGATTTGTAGATTTGTACATTTTCAGATCTCAGTGCATTTACACTATATTGGAAATAACAACAACAAAAAACAGACGGTGAATAGAAAAGTTTCTGCTGATTATCAACATTGGCTTTGCTCATCGTGTAATAGGCGATAGGAAGCGTTTAAGTGTTCAAAGTATTGTAAGAATTTTACTTCTATTTGTGAAAGCAAACACACACAGTTCTTCTCACATTAGGAAGGGAAAAGATTGTGTTATATTTTTATTTTATTTATTTATTTATTTTTTTCCTTTGTCGAAAAGCACTGATAACGTGGAGATTCACTGTCACTGCAGTTTCTATAAGGTGCAGGCTTTTCCTGATTTGCAGTTGCATGACTGATCATCCATCAGCCGAAGAGCGATGGTCGAGGCTGATGTTTCAAGCTAAAGTCAAGTTTTCGAGGCTCCAACTCCGCGTGTTGCAGAAGTCTTTCGCGTCTGCGACGATACTTTATTTTCGCCAGCGTTAAAGCATGAAGAAAAAAAAAAAAGAAAAAAAGAATAGTACTTATGATGAGTAGTTGATCAAAAAGCAGAATACACGGAGCCGTCACGTGTGCAGAAAACGATGACCTCAGCTCTGAGTCTGAGCATCTGCCTTTTGAAAAGCTGCGAGACTTTGCCTGGGATCTATTAAAGTTGCGAATGGTCTCCGTATGTGCTCTCTCTTCCCACCGGTGCCATCCGACTCTCAGATGGTAGATTACACGGTCTCTGAAAACAGCGCCGTGTCGAGGTTTCTCTGCTCTCTCTCAGACATGAGATTAACCCGAGAGGTTCATCTTCCTCGGAGGCGATTCCCAGGCCTTTCGCGGTCGTGTCACCGTCCCGTAAGGTCAAACGTACGGCATTGTTGTCGTACGCAGGTTGTAATTACGGAGAGGGCAGTTGCGGCATCATCGAGCAGAAGAATAGAAACCGTTGCAAGCACGCAGCTGTCTTTGTGTCCTCTTAAAAGGAAAAATAACCTTCAAAGGGTTGAAAATCTCTCCCAGAGAGTGTAATTTTGGCTGGAGGAAAAAGTCGGGGTTGCCGGCTGTAATCCAGCTGTGTGCCTTCTTTCACCATGTGGTCCAGTCAGGCTCTGGGTGGTGCCCCTGCATTAAGGACATAATTAAGAGTTTAGAGAGGGCAGTCTAGCTGCACCGGCGGATCGGGACGATGTGGGGAGACAAAATATGCCACAGCAGAATACAGGATGCAGGACTATTTGGAGGATTTTGAATGCGAGACCTTTTGAGCGTAAATAGAACAGGTGGGTCCTTGTATACAGTTTGGTTCCTCTGAAAACAGTGAAACTACGAGTTTAGACGTTTGGTGCTGCTGCAGCTTTCAGAACCAGTGGTTACTGGCGCTTTGTTTTGTCTGACAGAGCATAAAACGTTTGCCACAAAGCAAAGCTTTGTCCTGCTCAAAGAAAGGCTAAAAGAGCCCATTACCATCCTGAAAGTGTCGAGTTTAATAACAGTAATATAATGATATAATGTAATATCATATCATTATATGATAATAGTAATATTCGTCTTGTGTGGCTGAGTAACTCAACTCCATGGGGGTCAAACCCCATAGTTCCCTAGAAAATTACGTGAAATTAATCCTACAAGTTTTTCTCGCTATTTTTTTTTTTTTTTTTTTACATTAGGAGCTGAGAAATTTTTACGTTTTTTTGTAAAAAACATATTTCAGATTAATTGGAAATTTTCTAAGTTTTCATGGCAAATTTTTCACTTTGAAAGCTCAAAAATGGCCGAGTTAATATATATATATATATCCTAGTGTCCTTTTGAACTCTCAATCAACTTCACTAAGTGCATGTCTGGGTTGATTGTGAACCTACCTATCACAAGATAAACTCTGCCATTTCCTTCAACATCACATGTTATCAAATGCTTCTTGTAAAATGCTAATCAAACAAAGACAGACACTGGTCATGTTATTTGTCTCTTTGTAGACTCCGATCACCTGGAGTGGTTAGTGGTTAGCTCAGAGCCTGCGATCCTGCGTAGCACCGTTATTACAACCCACGTAAACAGAGTGGGCATCCTGACTTTATCTCTCCTCGTTGAGCACTGCTGAGACATTAGCACAAAACATACGTTTTGATTCCAGTCCGGCAAAGTTGTCTGTTCAATGCGCGTACGACAGGAGACGTGAAAAACAATGTGCTGTAAGTCATTTCTTTTTGGGATCCAGCAATAACATTTTGTAGCACGATAACATAACGTGATGCATCTGTTGTCCACTTGAGAATAGGTTTAGCTCTTCAGTTCGTTAATTCACTGAACCTGTCGACAAGATAGCCTGGGATCAAGTGACTTAAGCACCATGTCTTGCCTGCTGTGGCTGACTGAGAGATGGAGGAGTTCTTCAGCGAGTTTGGAAACACCGACTGGATCTCTGGAACAGTATCGCCATTAGTTTGACATTTGTTTGCAATTTTAAAGTCTTTCTGAGGAGCTAGACTAGCTAGACTAATCTGTTGAGTTGTAAAGGCTGCTTTTACAGTGATCTGAAATGACATGCTGCTACTTATGGAACTCCATTTTTATTTTATTTTATTTTATTTTTTTGTGGGGAGTGTAGCCAAATAAAAATTGGTTTGAAATAAATTGTAAAGTCTTAAGTTCAACCCAGTTTTTCAACCCATAATTCTGCCAGCACAATGGTGGCTTAATCCACACTGTGTTTTTCCAAGACGTTTCCATGTGGGCCAATGGAAATCCATGACATCCCAGCACAGAGGGGCCCCCATTCATTGCCTGTATCAAAGAGTCCATTTATAGCTCTGGAAAGCTGGACATGACCTGAGTTTACTGTCTGAGGTGTATCAGCATTGAATCAGGGAGATCCAGTGGTAATCAAGAGCTGATAGCGCTTGCGGGAGTCTTCTTGGAGTACAGAGGCTGTGGAGATTATTCAGTGTTTTGGATTTAAATGCAGAAATGCACCTATGACAGCCCTTAAGAGGCTTATTTTTGCTCCTGAATACCACTGTCTTGTTGACAGGTGCAATTAAATCACAATGCAAAAATTAAACAAAGCCAGGTTGTTTATGGAGTGTAAGGTAAGTTGAGTCAAAAACCTCAGCAAACCACTTGAGTCCGTCACGCAAAATCCAGACACCGGGTCTGTAGCCACCTGAGTAACGAGCCCAATGACATCAACATGGACGTTCTGTGCACACGCTCCAAACAGTTCAGTTCTTGAGTCATCCAGAAGACCGAGACCCCGAAGAGACAATCCACATTGTCTCTTGCTGTTCAGAACTCGTATCTCTTTGAGGCCTTCGTCCAAAGGTCTTACTTAGGGCTGGCTGCCTAAAAATTGTGCATTTTAAGAAAGCTGCTTTTCCTTTGTGCCAAAGGAGCAAGAGGGCTGACATTAGGCAAGCAAGGTCCATAGGGAGATATTCTAGGGAAGTAAAGCTGGGATACCTTTCAGATGGTCCCTTTGAGAAAACACTACAAGTTGTACATCTGACACCAGAAACAAAATCATGCCAAGTCACAACACAGGTTACCAAGCACTTTTTCTGCATTTTGCTCAAATCATGATCACACTACTTGTTCTTTCGTCATATAGCTAAATCTTATAGCGTAAGATTTACATAGCAGCACCCTATGACGCCACACACAAATTTCTTCATCACATGTCAAGTGGTCTGCACTTGTGAAAAACTTTATCTATTCCAGAAGACCCTGAGGTACTTCACACTGTATTCAGTCATTCACACACTGAATGATGTGGTTACTACCTTGTAGCCTCAGCTGCCCTGGGGCCGTGCACCCGCACCATGCGCCCCCTCTGACCAACACCAGCAGGCAAGGTGGGTGAAGTGTCTTGCCCAAAGACAAGTAGAGAAATTTCAAAGCCAGTTCTTCCTTTTAAAGCTCAAAAAATGGTCAAAATCAATCATTAAAAGCCTAAAAATGACCAACATTGGTTCATGTAAAAATTCTGACTGACTCTCTGAACTGTCTCAAGATGGGAGCTTAATGGCAAACGTTTAATTTAGTGGCAGCTTTGCACTTTAGAAATTATTATGAGGAAAGCTTGCTTATAAAGAGAGGTACAGAGGCATTAACAAACCATAATCACATTTTTTGGAATGTTTTTCTTTTCTTCTTTTTACAACTCTTTCGTTAAAAGTCTTTTTTATCTTTTTAACCACTCCAGCTGAAAACACCTATAATCAACAAAAAGACAGGGGAACTGGCTTCGCGTCTCCTCCGCTCTGTTAAACATCGTGTTTATTTCTGTGTAATATTTCATCTTTTTACAATATAGTATTCCTTTTCACTTGGCTGTGGCTGGTGAGCATCCCTCTCTCAGTGAGGGCGGGGGGCAGTGGGGGGGGGGGGTGCGGAGGAGGAGGAGGAGGGTCGAGTGTCCGCCGTTCCTCCCGTCACCTGTGAAATTTCAGAGCCAGGCCACGGTGAAAGAGGGCTTTGTGTCGCCCTGCGGAGGAATGCCCTTGCATTGCTCGTCAAAGAAAGGGCTTCATCTGGGCTGGAATTTGGAGGCATCTCGAGAACTGTAAGGGAGATTTTCCCTGGGGGGGGGAAAGGGAGGGTGAAAAGACGACCATGATTTTTGAGTGGACAGGAAAAGCAGAGCTTTTCTGTAACCGCTGCTTTTAGATTTTGGTAATAATATCATCTGATATCTAAGTGCCAAGAAGCGGACGGTTTATTCTAACTTTGGGAACGTCTCTATCTGTGTATCCAATGAATAAATAAACTAATTATAATTTCATTCAGCTGTGGTGGGCATGATTCAGTGCTAATAAAATTGTTCACTTTAACTCACTTAAGTTTTCTAGGAACAAATTGTGAATGGATGCCGGTTGAATGAATGCTTCAGGTCATGTACTGTATTTCTGCTGCAGAGACGTTCATTATTTCAACATGGTTAGGGTGACATCTGCTGGGAGGAAAGAGCATTGGTAGCTGGTTGCTCAGTGGAGAAATATCACATTTTAAATCACAAAATATGGACATGACCTGAAAGAGGTCTGCATTTAGAATGAAAATGTCTCCAAGAATGTGACTTCCTTGCCCTTTTATTCCACATTCTTTTGTGCAACCACCACAGCAGACATAGGAAGTTATCCCGCATTTACAAGAAAACTCACAACATAGCAAATTTATGAGAATACCACACAGAGTACCATTTATTTGGCTGTTTTATTGTAGGAACCGTAGAGGGTAGAAAGTGCAATGATCTTTTGCGCTGAGTTTGGCACCAGATGGAGGAGAGAGGACGGTTCAGTGTTGGTTTTTCGACTGGAGAAGTGAGGATGTGAAGCTGGTTTTTGTGGGCGATGACTTGGGCGAATAAAACCACTGAGGAAATTGCTTCGCTGCGTGAGAGGAATAAACATGGCAGTGGAAGCAGTTCAGCATATATTTTCAGCATGATGCCTGCAAGATTTGGTGACAGGGATCAGATCAACCTAACTGAAGCCTTTCCTAAAGTTGTGAAAATAATCAAGTGTTCACCAATCAAGAGTTCTCTAAAGATTAAGCAAATGTTCATTGGTACTATCAAGGAATGTTCTCTAATGGCCTGCATAAAGTTTATCTGCAACCTCCATGTCTTAGCCTTCAGAGAATCTTAAAAATAATGTTCCCTAAAGTTTATGTGAAGGTATCAACGTTCTGCAATGTACCCAGAAAACATTCCCTAACAGCTTCCTGAACATTATCCACAGCTTTTACCATGGAACCGAAACAATTCCTGAACTTTTCCTGTAAACTATAACCTTCTCAATGTGGCCCTGAGAGAGGGTTTCCTAATGGTTTAGTGTAGGATATCTGCAGCTTTTACACCAAAACATTTGATGAAACTTATGGAATGAGTCCTTGGGGTTCCCTGAAGATCATTAGTAACTTTTGTGGGAACTTTTCCTAAAGGAATGCTGAAGGTCTGTTATAGCTACTATTTTTTTCCTCCAATTTATTGTTTTTGTAAGCTATAGTTTACTAGTTCACTGGTCGAGCACGTCTAAAAAAGAGCGGGGAAAATTGTAAACTTGGTAAACAAATGTGATCACAAAGTTCGGCGCGAGAGGAGTAGTGACTTCATTCTGCCGCAGGGAGGCAGTGTGTCTCTGAAACGTGCGTCGACTGGCGGAACGAAAAAGAAGAAGATTTTCCCGGAAGTCTTCTTGCAGCTTTAGGAGGCAGGTATGAAATCTGTTCAATGGAAAGTACACTTCGCGTTAGAGCTCTTTACTAAGCTGAATTCAGTCGGTTTTTTTTTAACGGCGCCTTGTTAAATAGCCTTATAGAGTAGGTTCATGAAAATAGATTTTAAACCTGGTCGGTAGGAGCAGTAGCATTAAGCTAGCTCAACCAGAGGAGGGATTTCGCGAAGAGAAATGTTTTTTTTCGCCTTATGTTGCCTATAGAGAATTCGTCTCCTCGTTTTCAGTGCTACTGAATATACTCAACTGCTTAGCACGCTTTGTTATTTAATTCGGCTTAGTTTACTGCAAGTTCTCCAAGAGAGAGGGTCATTTCTAGATGTTTCGTTGCCCTGTTCATGGGGCAAAGCAGAGAGGTTGAGGAGTCTGTTCTGTTTGTAATACAGTCACTCAGTGATCACTAACCTCTACTTCCTATGTTTTTGCTTTTCTTGTTGTTGTTTTTGGTCACGTTTAATTGAAAATTAAACGTGTTAGGGTAACATACCCAGAGTAAGCAGGAGATGTCATTTTCCAGCTGTTTATTTTATCAAAGAGAAAAACATGTAACCAATTCCAATGTGAGTTTGTGCCACCAATGACTGCAACAGATGACGTCATTTTCTGATAGAGTGCAGAATTTATGGTTGAGGTCAACAGACTGGCAGGGTTGCTTGCAAGGCTATTTTCCTGAAAAAAAAAAAAAAAAGCATTTGATTGCATTCTCTTATCTTTTCAGGTGACATTCTGTCATGATGTTTCACTTCTACTTGTATTTGACAGTAAATTTGAAGTGTAAACTTAACTGAAAGTTAAGGCAGGTGTGAGTTATTCGGAGGTCTTTGTGAACCAACCTTTTCGGGGTTTTTTTCGCCTTCTGTCCAGCTAGGAAATGGAGAAAAATGAAGACTCATCCAAAAGCAACGGCAGCAGAACGCTGCTTGTCCACCACTTGCCGGCTGAGCTCAGTACGGAGGAGAAAGAAGACCTCCTAACGTATTTTGGTGCAGAGTCGGTTCGAGTTTTTTCAAACCGAGGTCGTTTGGTAGGTTTTTTGACCCCATTGCATCCTAAAATCTGACTTCTACCCCCTTGATTAATTTATTTATTCATCCTTCTTAACAGAAACACGCGGCTTTTGCGACATTTAAAAGTGAGAATATGGCAGCAAAAGTGAGTGTCTTGTGTCCAAAAGCCACAAAATATTTTTTTCTTTGCATATAAAGATGTAACTATGTTTTCTATGAGTTTGTGGTGCATGATGGTACTCCCCCTCCCATCCTATTTCTTGTAGGCCCTCAGTAGGCTCCATCAGTTGCAGATTCTGGACCAGACCCTTATTGTGGAGTTTGCACGAGGCCAAGATAATTCAACAGTTTTAAAGGACCCCCCGGTGTCAGACGGGTATGTTTTTCTGTGGTACATCGCCCTCGCTTTCCCATTCAACATATCTTTTCCACTTTTAATTGTTGCACTGATTTCATTTGTGTAGACTATCATAGGTTTTGGGTTTAATCTCTTCTCTTTTCCACACAGTCATGTCAAAGAAAAGCAGAAGACACAAGAATTCAAACAGCCAAAAATCCCAATCATAGAGACTGGCGTTTCTCCTAAACTCGGGTAAGTATGGTGACATGATGTAAACAAAAAGGTTACTGAATTATTTTTGAGTTCCGATCTCATTTTATGAGCTATAAAAGAAACTACATACTAGACGTTTTAGGTGCCCCCCCTTACATGAAGTTTGTAAAGCCTGCAGCCTCCCCTCAAATCGACCTCGGACACTTCAGTGTGCTCGCATGACGTGATCCTTAACAGTTGTCAAGGCGTCATCAGTTCGCTCTGCAGAAACCGCCTGTAGGCGAGCTGACAGTGAACCTGGAAGAGAATCTGAGAGGCATATTTTTTGAGCTGTCAGACACCTTGTGTCCAATTAGGTAGCCGGGCTGCCACTGAACTCCTGACAGGCAGCCCGGCCTGTCAGTTGACGGGACCAGGTGCTCTTTGATACCGTGCGCTACAGTAACAGCACTCTCTCTCGTTGTTGCAACTTTTATCTTAAGCCAACTTCCAATTAAAAAAAAAATAAATAAAAAATCTTTTTTAACCTTAATGGTACCAAGAAGATTTCTTTCCATTGCATCTCAAAGCTGCTTGCTGTAAAGTAAACGGAAATAGAATCAACTCTCTTTACGCGTTACCTAAAATGTATAATATCTCTTGCATTGTGTCATTTCAGAAATGATGGTGGGATGGAGGGAATTCCTAAATCACGCACAAATTAGGGATAAGAAATTCCAAATTTATGCAAAATAAAAGTTTGTATAAATTGTATAAAATTCACGTTAATTTGCTGGTTCAACACGATTGACCAGGTTATAATGTAGAAATCCGATCTTTTCCCAGTCAATGTGGCATGGCCAGCTGCTACCAGGTTGCTCTGATAGCAACACTCATTGGTGTGGAAGTTGTTACTAAGTAAATAATGCTTTTTACAGTCCCTCCCTCCAGGGTGTTGCAATAAATAATTTTTTTACATTTATTGTTGTTGCCTAACTTACTGACTTTGCGGCACCTTTTCCAAAAAGCTTCGAAAGCTTCATTTTTGCCACAACATGGTATTACTAAAAAAAGTGGAGATTTTGAGACATTTAATACTCAAAGTGCCCATAACAATTTCAGGTCCCTTTGTGAAATGGCATCCTTAATTCAAAAGAAGTCACGTTCTGTGGAGTTGTTAAAGTGACAAAAGAATAATTCCATTTTGGTCAGTCAAGTTAACATGAACTGTATACATAACCTAAGCAAATCCACAGAACATCTCAAAATGTGTTTTGCAAAAGCAGGAGACAAATGTTCCCCTTAAGTATAATACTCACAAGATATAATGGCTTAAAGGCTATTATTTTTTTTGTCTCTAACTATATAACCTATGTTGCAATTTTGGTCCCAGTTCGAATTGAGACGAGTTTCAACCATACCCACTTACACATCAAAGCATGTGTTTCTTAGTGTTGCTTCATCTACAAAAAATTGCATCATTGTCTTTGTTGATGCATTGGCAGACCCAAAAGGCAGCAAATGATCCGGAAGAAAAAAAAAAAAAAAACAGGAAAGAAAATCAGATTTTTGTCCTGATTTGACCTTCTAGTCACCGTTAGAACCAGTAGTAGTTGATCTCTGATTGGTGGGTGACTCGTTCTGCTTGGTGTTCACGTTCCCTCTCCTCTTTTTGAACCCTTTAGGATGAGATTTCATCCAAATCCCACGCTGAAATATTTATACCCACCGCCCTCCAACGGCGTCCTCACAAACATAACGCATGCCCTCATCGCTGTGCCAAAGTTTTATGTCCAAGTGAGTAAACGCCACCTCTCCTCTGTTCCCTTTATTTTTCATCCAAGAGCATGATATGCAGATGCGGAGAATCTCCATGGTTTATGTTGCATTATATTCCTTTCTGGATTCTGTGTTTTCCAAGAAATGTGACTGAAACAAAAAGCATGCAGTCTTCAGATTCTGATTGTGAAATAGAAACAAGAACGAGAAATAAGTGTGCCCAAGGTTTCTGAGCACCGTCCAAGCTCTTAAGGATCAAACAGCAAGCGTTTGGCTTTTAAAACCCAATTCGGGGGAGCAAGTATTAATAATAAACCGTAAGTGGGAAGCATGAGTTATGGGTTTAGCATTTCCCTGGAAGCCGAGCTGCATCCCGTGTTGGCGTCTAGGTGGTGCTAGTGCGCCAGCCGAACGGCTCTGCTGCACCTCAGGTATCTCTCTTCTGCTTCAATCCCACCTTGATCCTCGTATTTGTATGCAGAAGTCGGCCGGTCTGTTTTACATACGGAGCCTGCGTTTCAGGCTGCCTGTTTGGGGAGCCGCAGTGTGTTTATGCAACCGGCTTGTGTTAGGATTCCTCACACACACACACACGCACCCGCACACACACACACACGCACACACACACACACACACACACACACATTCTGCTGTCCCTGTTCTAAATGCGTACATATCTCACATCGAAACAGGTGCTTCATTTGATGAACAAGATGAATCTGCCGTGCCCGTTTGGTCCTGTCACAGCAAGACCACCCATGGTAAGATTCCGGACGTGGTTCCTGAATACAGAACTGGTATAACTGGTCATACTGGGTCTCGCAAAAGCACTGAAACACCAGTTTGAGACAACTTTCATAAAATAATCTGCATATATCTGTCCAAGCAGATATATTGTACGTCTCCATTTCTTCCTCTGAACCTTGCATCATTACACAATTTTTCCTTTGATCCTCACAAATGTGATATATTTAGGGATGGGCAACATGGCTGTAAAGTTTTATCACAATGTTTTTTGTACTGTTGCAATAACGGTGAAAGCGACTATAAGAATGACTTATTGCTTCTGTTTTTAGTCATTGTTAGACTCGTGTAATTAGTGCCAACACATTAATTTAGATTATTTAATTACGTAGGTTTTAGCACATAAAAACACAATTTGTAAAATTTATATTTTTTACATACAAAAGTGCCAGACGGAACCATATATTCACTTGTTTCTGGAATGCCGATAAATCTGATGCACAAGCGACATCTGCAGACAACACATGGATGACAAAGCCGCCTCTGTTGGCTCAGAGGGAGTTAATTTGTTCTTCAGAAAATGATCTGATGGGATGCTGGAAAATACTGTCATTGTGTGCAAGTTTTGCTCAAATACGTTGGCCTTTTATTGTATCTACTCAAGCCTAAAGTAGCATCTCAATGCTAAATATGTTGCAGCAGCACAGACACTCCCAGCGCTAATTTCAACGTCCACAAAAGTATATTTTTTAAAGAAGTTCTATAAATGATCAAGGGATCCTGAAACTTGAATGCTGAATGGCTATAGTAGCATTTGTGCCAATCTGACGTTTGAATAGCCTAAAAAACAAATGAAAACTACAAATCTTTACTTGTGAGCTCATATATTCAACAGTTTATTCAAATGTTGCATATTCTGTCGATACACACTTTTTGATTAATTCAGTAGCTCTTGCAATTAACTTGACTAAAAATTTGAATCGAGTCCCACCGCAACCTTTCATGCGTGATTTGTTTTTTGTTTGTTGCAGTTCGAGCTCTTGCCTCCTGCTCCACCCTTCCCCATGCCTCCTCCTCCACCCACTGACTACCCACCTTTACCAGAGGAGGATATGGAGAGGTCCAGCGAGGAAGAGTCGGAATATGAAAGCGGGGATGAAGAAGATAAAGAGAGGTGAGGAGAGGATGCAGGCATCGAATCAATATTCATAGCTGTTATTTCATTGTGTGTTTAGATGTTGTCTTTTTTTTTTTTTTTGTACATGTTAGTCATTTTTTTACCCCCCTTCCTCCCCTTGTTTTATTTGAGGATCGCACGTTTGATGGGTCTGGTCAACCAAGCGTGCAAGAGGCCCCTGAGACCAAAAACAGCTTCAAAAAGGAAGAAGCCCAAGATCAAGGACCTGCTCTACGCTCCGAAACCAGACTCTCAGAGGTACGCGGCAAGCACTCAAGCATGTCACAGTCCGCAAACATGATTTATCCGGATACCGTATTCATGGCTCAGTTAAAGCACAGGGCAAATAAAAAAAAAAAAAAAAAAAAAAAACCTCTCCAGACGATCCGTCTTCCTCCTGGAGACGGCCCCGTGTGGCTCAGCGACTTGTTCTTGTTCCACATTCTCACACACCTGCACACCGCCTCCCTCATGAACAGAGCGCAGAGTCTGCTTTCCGAACTATAAATACATCTCCTGGCCACGTGTTTATCCGACTGTGGAACATCTCAGCTTTAGCAAAACACAAAAACCGGCTAAACCAACCATACATCATCCAGGTTTGCTGTACATTCAGTTTTCTCTCTGTCTCTCTCTGATCCTGTTGGCCTCAGTGCTCCGGTGCTGCAGGCCTCCGACGTGTTTGAGAACCCGAACCCCGCTGGTCCCAGGAAAATCGAGTTCCACATTTCGGTGCCAGAGGCGGCAGCCGCCGCGGAGGGAAGCGGCCTCGCCCGAACCAAAGTCGAAGTCGAAGGTAGGACTTTTTGACCCCCGAGCTTCACATGGATTAAAAAAAAAAAAAAAAAAAAAAAACCCTAAAAACCCACTGATTATAGTTGGAATTAACAAGAAAATAAACTTTGGTGACCTAGAGTGAAATTCAATATCCAGAGAGATTGAGTTTACTTTTACAACCAGGGAATTCACTTCATTAAAGCGGCTTCAGGTTGGGAGTCCTTGCATTTACCCTGAAATGAGACTGGTGAATTATTTATAGTTGTAGAAATGAGTGTGCAGTTCTAAAGGACAAACAGAGCAGAGAATGAAGAGGAGGTGGTTGGGGAAAAGTACAGTGTCTTGAAAAAGTTTTTAAAGGGTGCAGTGTTATGTAAAGTTGACATTTATTTTAACTTTACATCACATTATAATGTTATTTCCTCAGCAAAAACATAGCTGGAGTGTTGCTTTGATTCTTTCATGCATGTTTAAGAAATTCAGCTGTGCAAAACGCCATGGTGGATGTAGCAACGCTTTTGAGAAGTTCGTCCTCTGAGCTGCAGCTTCCAAGCTTCTGAGTTGCCTCCACCACGATTCCCCAGCTCAGCTCCTTCAGACTAGCCAGCAGCAAATTAGCAAACACCTGCTGGAGCGGCGCAGCAGCTGAGCTCCTTGTACGACCTACTTCTCAGTGCAATGCAGCTTAAATGTTATTAAAGTGTTAATAGAGGAGCGATGTTGTGATGACTTTCTGAAGCAGAGTTTCTTAAAGAGACAGAGGCCCACTTTCAAGACCTTGAATAACATAATCAAATATCTTTTAAGTCCCATGTGATATGTACCATTGAAGGTAGAGCAATTACTTCATTATGCTACAAACTAGCACTGTGTAAAGAAAATTCATAATACTGGCTCTTTCAACCCTATAACTATTGTATGACAAATACAAACTCCAGGCTATTTTATTGAGCTTTTGATGAAAGGTGAATAACATGATTCACTAAGAACTCTCGTCAACTAAATCTAGAAATTATTGATAATTTGAATAATGCGCAGCAGCCCTGTTTAAACTGATTGCTGCTGCTTTAACTGTCTCAGTTTGATGAGTAACAATGCTCACAGCCCAGAGAAACTCAGCGTCTTGTGACGTAACCTGTCTTGCAGATCGCTTCTCTTGCTCGAGTCAAAAGCTCAAAAAGGCTCTGGCCTCTCATCAGTGGAGGAGAGACAGAGCAAGGCTCCAGCTTCTCTTCCGTGTTTTTTTTTTTTGTTTTCTTTGTGTTTTTTGTTTTTTTTATCACAACGAGCCAAGAGATGATTTGTCGGGCCTGTTGACACAAGTTCAAGCCCTGACTAGAAGTGGAGCCGGAGCCGAGGTTTACACGGCAGCGCTTCAAAGCAGAAAGTTGCAGCAGAAAGGCTTTTTTTTTCTTTTTTTAAGCTATTATCTGCGTGAACAAACGTCTTTGAGGACACAGTCTGAGCCTCCTGTCATCTCCGGGGTTCCCTGCTTGCCTTATCTCCCCTCTCCTTGGCTTCAGCTTCACTCCTGAAAAAGTAAAACAGATCTCAAAGTCGTGTACAAAGGATTTCCTAGAGGCAGGGGAAAGATAAACTCTGACAGGTGGCTTTTTTTTCGTCTTCTTGGATTAGTCTTGTTTTGGCGAACGGGGCGAGGGAGGGATGATAAACAAGCCGTTTAAATAAAAAAAAAAAAAGGGGGAGGTGGGCGACCGATAAGGAGGACTGTAAGTTCGGAAACGGCGATCTAGTGTTTATCAGAAAAGCTCCACGGCACTCCGCGCCTCGACACTCGCACACATACATCTCATTGATATGACAAACCATTTCCCTCCCTTTCTGCGGATTTGGACAGGCTCACTGCTCTTTTCCATCTGCAGCGCGTTCACGCACTGCTGAAAAGATTTATCCCCGCCACCTTCTTTCAAGAAAAAAAAAAAACCAAACAAAAAAACTATTTCTTTCAGTTTTCCAATGATTGTTAATTTCTCACTTTTTAAGAAAATTACTTTATACTAAAACCGCAGCGGGTAGAGGAATCATTTGTTTGCAAACTGGTTGCCATGGTTACTCACATTTTATCTCGCTGCTTTAACATTATCTAGCTAGCATGTTGTGGGTGCACTACAACCATTCATCATCCCGTGATAAAATATGTCATGTTACAAATGGATGTTAGTGAGCGTTTGGGTCATGAAGGATTCATGACCCAAACCTGCACGCATTACGTGCAGGTGAGTGGATAAATGTTGGGCAAAAATACAGGACAATAGGATTGAATGCCCTTTATTTATTCATAAGGGGGAATTGTTTATTTGTTGAAAAGCTACTCCATCCAAAGTGTTAAATATTAGTACAAATATAGCCATAAGTGATGTAACATTTCTAAAAAAAAAAAAAAAAAAAAAAAAAAAAATGCAAACATAAGTGTGACTTTGTAGATAATTCTAATGACTAAATATGAAATCAATAAATAAAACAAAATGGCTCAAACTTTAATTACTAGGACTATTGAATTGCTTCAATAGTCCTAGTAATTAAAGTGTCTAGAATTAAGACAAGCGTATCCATGGTGACCAAGGGTGCATGTGTTAAACCTTAAAAAGGTTTTTCCTAAACCTATCAACTTTCATAAACAGGATTCATATTTATTTAGCAAAGGATAACTGAAGTACGATCACTTATACCTACTTTGTCCACAAGCAATCATTTTGACTGCAATCAGTCTTACTGCCCAGGCAAAATTAAAATAGGTGATAGTTTTTAATAGTTCAAGTAGTCAGAATAATATAATCTTGCTCTCTTTCTGCAGGTGACACGCACAGTGCAGTGGGTGCAGACACAGCGGACGTCGACTGATGATCGCTCTTCGTCACTGTCTGAAAATATGGAACCGATTGACGGGGTTTTTCCTCTCTTAGCAGATGAGAGCAAGAGCGGCCCCAGCAGCGGCTCTCAGGAAGCGACGGAGGCCGAAGGTTTTGGGAAGCTCTACCCCAGCGCCCAGACCAACCAGCAGCAGGACGAGCGCAGCGACGACGAAGAGGACCTGGTGTCAGACGTCATCTCCAGGAAGGAGCTGGAGAAAGGCCGGCTGTCCAGAGACGGTAAGGAGTTCTAGAGTAATCCACGGAACGTTTTCACATTATGGATGCAAACTTGTGGTGTGCAGTTGAAACCACACGGTTACATGTAGTTAATGAAAAAGACACATTTACCTGTGACTGTTTTCTGTCTTTTTCCAGAAGTAAAATATTGTAAAAATCAGACCAAACTTCTCTTGCAAGCAGCCCCACAACTAAGACTGTCGCAATAACAAATTTTGCATTCTGATAAATTGTGCCCATAGTTATAGCGACAAATGATGATATTGTTGTCTTCTTCCTTGCTGAGTGGCCTTTCAGCCCATGGTCGTGTTCTGCCGACATTCCCATCGTACTTGCTTATAATTATTTGAGCAAACGAACGCGACACCTTCAAGCGTCTGGAAATTCCTCCCAAGCATGAACCAGACGTCGGAACATACACAGTCGTGTAATATTCTTCTGTTGAATTGCAAAAAACGTGGCGACACAGCGCAGCGAGTTTAATTTTCAGCCGAACTCGTCACAACACCATTGACGAGAGACAAAGAACAAACAGCCTGCAAAAATCTGTAAAGTCAACAAACATTAAAACACCTCGGAGGGACGCGTTTTTTACTCGAGTACGTGCTCCCAATGACAACATTCCTGCTTTCATGTAGGTATTGCAGAACAGCTGTAATGCTCTAATTTCCTCCTCGCACACTTCTGTTGTGAGGTGATGCAACAAGCGCAGGATGCCGTAGTTCGTTTGAAATGCATATTAGGATAAGCCGGGAGTTATTCTGATAGACGTCGCGGCTAAACAAAAAGAGAAACGATTTGGAAACTGTGGGAAAAATCAAACCAGAGACCAGATGAATCCCTCAGTGAAAGAGGAGCTGCTGGTGAAAGTTTTAACATCAGCTTGAACTTTTTTGTACCCCCCAAGATCTAAGGTTTTTATTTGCATTTGATGCAAGATGCTTATTGTGAGAGTCATTTAACAACTGATGAGTACAAATCGACAAAGCGTCGCTGAAACATTTTCAGAAAGGTGACGAATGAAATCAATCAAACCTCCAATGGATTCAGACACCGGAGCACGGAAATGGCTCTCTGTACCTGTGTTTCTTTGTTTGTTTGTTTTTTTTTTTTTCTTTTTTATTCGTCTCGCATCAATTTCTCTTCTCTCTCTCCCCCCTGCTTTTTAAAACAGAGATAAAAAGGATGTCCGTTTTTAAAAATTATGAAGCCGGCGAGCCGACCTGCAGACTGTACGTGAAAAACATCGCAAAGCAGGTGGAGGAGAAGGTAGGTCCAGCTGTTGCACGTGACCCACTTTCATCCATCCTTCCTGATCTGTTTCTTGTTTTGTTTTTTTTTGTCCCGAACACTCACCCGTATCAGCGCAGGATTCTGTCTTCAACTTTAACACTTTTATCACATTGAAACCGTAAATCTGAGTCTGTGTTTCATATGGAGTAACACATAACTTAAAGCCAACAAATAAGGATTTATGTAGTTACGGATACAAATCTGAAAAGTGTGGCCTGCTTCTTTATTGATTGCTGTTATTAATGTGGTAAAATGACAAAAAAAAAAAATGTGCAAAGAAATTTAATATTTTCATTAATTATCTTTAATGTTTCCCAGGACCTGAGGTACATCTATGGACGATACATTAACCCGTCGTCAGAAGCTGAGAGAAACATGTACGTAAACAGAAATCTTGTTTAACATTGAGTCGCAATTTTTTTTCTCCTGTTTTGGGGCTATTTTTGGCCCCGGCAATTATTCCGCTCCTCCCGAGAGCCTCCAGTAATTTGTGCTGACTGTGCCTTGCATTTTTTAATAAGTATCCACACTAATACTGAGATCATGAGGGACATTAAGATGCTGGTGCATCAGCACTCCCTCAAATAGGCTTGGGCCAGGCTCCTGTGAGAAACAGGAAAGAGAGAATCTCTGCCTGGGGCTCCGGCTGGCCTTTACCCACCTGTGGCTTCATCTTCACTGTATGTTTTTTTTTTTTAGTATGGAGGACCAAACATGCCAATAACTAAATCATTAAACAATTACTGACAGGTGTAACCACGTTTTGTAATCTTTCAAAAAAAAAAAATCTGAATTATATTATTAACTAACAGTTTCTTTGTTCCTTTGTGGCTGTGTTTGATTTAATAATTAAAAATTTAGCTTGCAGATCCCTTTAAAAAAGCTCTAGTTTCACAATTAAATGACTAAATTACTTAGATTGTGAGTAAGTAGCTAAATATTTAAATAAAGATACAGTTGATTTTTGAAAATAGCCACCTTCCTAAAATAATGGCCAAAGTTATTTTTCTCTGCCTAAAATATCTTTTGGCAAAATATGACCTAGACTTGTATCTTATACAATATCCTGGTTTCAATTTTCTCTTTTACTTGATTTTACTTGCTTTTTTTTTTTTTAAAGTGAGGTTTTTTTTGTTTGTTTGTTTTTTTTTACACTTTTGACCCTCTGCATATTGCATCATAGCTCTGTCTTTTAATTTGGGAGAGCACAGTCTGCAGCCATCATCTATTCTGACAGAAATGATCCAAGATATGATGCTTACTGAAGCAGACGGGCCACAGTGTTGCTGCAGAGTGCTTATTTTATCGAAGGTTGTTGTCATCTGTGCTGTCCAGGATTTACTGAAGTGGGGATGTGTTTTATGAACTGCTTCCAGAGGAAAAAAAAAAAAAAAAAAGAGGCTTTACGGACACATGCCCATCAGCGGCGGATCCTGCCCTGAATGCTAAATAAACTTTTAAAGCCTCCTGTTGCTCGTCTTCGGCAAAAATCAATTGTCGGGATTTAGAGCCCGCAGGTCGTTGGGCTTTGCCGACCCATTCGGTTTTATGTGCTCACAGGAGCAGATAACATTTCCCCGTGTCACGCCGAACGGAGCGCGGCGCAACGTTTGAGCCGGACGGGCCACGAGCGTGCAGCGATAATGATGTGCTCCCGCTTTGCCGTCGCTCCCCAGGTTCGACGTCGTGTTAATGAAGGAGGGGCGGATGAAAGGGCAGGCCTTCGTAGGACTCCCGAACGAGCGCAGCGCCGAAAAAGCACTGCGGGAAACCAACGGCTTCGTTCTCCACGACAAACCCCTGGTCGTCGTATCCTTTTATCCCCCCCGCCCCTGTTCTCGCTGGATGAAATGAGAACAGGGCTTTTAAAAGGAGGGTAACTGCAGACTTTGTTGGGGTTGGATTTATTTTTGTTGTGAAGGCACCCAGACATGCCAAGATGTAAAGTTGTGTTTGGTGTGAAAAATGTTTGTTTGGAGTCCAAATCAGCACCTTTTTCCAACATCACCGATTGAAAAAATAAGCAAGCCAGAACACATTTCACCTGTGACTAAAGTAAAAAGAAAACCGTTAATCATAGGCAGGATGTGTATTAAGGCGACACAGGGAACAGGTGAAGTAGTTTCGGTTTATTAAGTGAACCCTCCCCTGCACAGATGTTTTGTTGGCTGTGCCCCTCAGTGCTTTCAGGAGGATGAGGACTAATTTCTGGCAGCTTTGAACCACCACCTGCTCTTCCTTCTTTCTCGAAGCTAATTATGCATCAACTTTTGAACCTGTCACAGGGAGCAAGGCTTCTGATTTTGACGGCGTTTTAATGTGCACTTCGCAGCGAGTTAGCTTGAAGACAGCATTGTTGTGCGCTCGGCTTAGAATTTAACATGCTGGACCTGAAAACGCCGCTGTTCGAACTCGGTAGCATGGCTGACATTGGACCTCATTACCTACGACATATATATATATTTTTACAGATATATTTACACATTCTTTATCTAAATTACCTGAGCTGATTTTATGTCGGGCTATGACAAAAGAGGGGCTGAATACATGTTTGTCTTGGTCTGTCACAATCATCCCCCATAAAATACTTTGTCGTTGCGCTGCGAGAAAATGCGACAAGCTTCAAAAAGTCTGAATTCTTGCATAACTTTCGTTTTAGCTGAAATTGGGAATTAGCGTAATTCCAGTTTCCGCATAAATTCCATTTTAGCGTAAATCCGGATTTGGCCTGAATTCCATGTCAGCATGAGTTCTGCTTCAGAAGAAAATTCATTGTTCGCAGAAATTCCACAAAAAGTTCATATTAGCATAAGTTGCATTTTAGAATAAATTCTGCTTGTTAGCTTGAAGTTAATAGAAATAGAGTGCAAAAAAACCCCAAACGCATCAGAAAGTCAGAGCCGGTTTGCTTTGCTGCTGAATTTATTTAAAGAAAGCACAAGCAGTGAACCTGTATGAATTCGTAGCTCGTTAAAGGCTTGCCCTGCAACTAACAACTCAGACTGCTAGAAAAAAAAAAAATCAACCTTCCTGATGTTTTGGCAGATTAAAGCAGGAGGTTTATCATCGGTAAAAGTCCTTTGATAAATCACATCCACGCTTTTAATTTAACCTATCATCGAGGTGGCAGCTTTATTAATCCGTGGTATCCGTGTCGCAGCTCAACCGAGGCAGTTAAACAAACAAACAAAAAAATAAATAAATAAAAAATGCGTCCAGTCTCTTATAAGGTCAGTTTTGGCCAGTGGTCTGCTGACCTTCCGAGGAAACAGCTGCGACCTTTTCTCATATTAAATTTACACGAGGCAGAGAGCGTCGCTAGGGAAAAACGCTCAGAGCCGCATCGTCGGCCAGAACCTGACGAGTTCTGTGTCCCGTACGAAAGGCAGAGCTGCTCCTGGACAGCCACAGCTGGGTACGCTCAGAAACGAAGGTGGCTTTACAAATGTAACTCTGAATGCACATTTGTCAAAGCAGAAAGAGACGTTTACTTCTGAAAACCTCCAAAGCACCTTAACTATAAAACTCCCAGCAATTCGCTCGATCCGCAAGACCCAAACCAGTCGGCACAGACGGCAAGAAGGGCCCAAAGCAGCGGTGAAGCCAGCAGGTGAGAAAACTCGCCAAAGCCTTTGAACTCTTATTTTGGTCTTTTTCTCCGAAGAACAATTGCTCACATATCCCCATTATGCACCCATCTGTTTGTGTAGCACAAAATGTGTCATTGAAATACTTACAGTTGTGTTTGCACTTTATCTATTTAAGATACCAAGGCTGGAAAAAACCCATTTGTATCCTTATGTCGACATATCCTTTGGAGGAGCAAAGCCTCTGCCTTTTAGTTATCGTCACTATCGTACAGATAAAGCTTCAAACTTGTCTTGTAGTTTGCCGAGTATTCTTTTTTTCTTGCTTTTTTTTTGTTTGTTTATGCCTACTGATTATTTTTCCTTGTTTGGCTGAATAGGCGCTGGTCATCAGAAGCCGTCTTCTTCTTTCCTCACATTAATAAATAAAACTATTTTCTCAGAGTGTCAGCTGTCATGTTTCTTTTTCTTTTTTTTTTTTTCTCCTTCCCTCTGATTACCGCCTCAGACACACATCTCAGCCAAAAGCATCATTAGTCCCAAAACTTAAAGTCTTGTCAGGCGAGTAAGTACAGAGTGGGGAAAAGGTATATGAGATCTAAACGGGGCTCAGCGGCAGATGGTAGGCTGTCAAAACAGTGTGTGGAAGGGGGGGGGGGGAGAAGAGAAAAGAAAAGCACTCCCGAATAGACGGCAAGCAAAACAAGCAGACTGCAGTCTGTTTGGAAATTGTCGGGACTTGAAAAGCTTTCCTCTCCAGCCCTTGGCCCCATTTCTCTGATTACAGAGCACAGCTTTGGACAAATAAAACCACAGGTGTGCCGTTTCTTGCAAATGCATTCATACCGGTTTGAAATTTGTCATATTCCGACGCTTGTTGACCTCCAACTGCGATGCGATTCAATTAGGGTTTCGTGTCTGCAATTATGCGCACTAGCTTGTGCAAAATTGTGACGTTGAGGGACTTCTCAGAACCGCGTCTCTCAGACAGATCGAACGGAGGGGATCGACGAACGTGAAGCTTTTCGAGTCTTGACGCAGATCCTGAACCGGTTTCGGTCTGAGCTGTGACTAAACCATTGAAGCACATTCATTACCTTGCCTTGAGCTCATTTGTTTTACATTTATTTGTACGCTTACCTCTTCCCTTTTATCAATTGCGTTTGGTCTTTGAGGTGTGGTTTTCTCATTTTTACCCACTTCGGCCTCTTGTATCTTTAAGATCCCCCCCTCACCCCCCCGCTCTTCAGGAAGTCAACACCACATACCTGCTCTATTAATCCTTTAACAACGTTTTGAGCAGCACTTCACGGAGCAGTAGCTCATACACCGAGGTCACACAACGAGCTTGGCAGATGCGCCGTTCCACCAGGTGTTCGCTAATTGCTGCTGGCGAGTAGAAGGGGCTACTAGTAAGGCGGACGCTCCGAGGACGAACTGGCATTTGAAGGCCGCCTTCAGTCCACAGAGGCTTCTGGGTTTTTTTTTTTTTTTTTGCACAGCTGAATGGTTGCCGGAACATGCATAAACAATCAAAGCTGCACTCCAGGAATGTTTTTTTGATCAGTGAATAACATAACATGATGTAAAAGTTTAAAAAAAAGAAAAAGAAAAGTTGACTTTACATAACACCGCCCCTTTAAAAGAAACTAGATATGACAAACGTGAGCCGACAGTAAATGTTAACGCTATATATTTGATCGTATATTTACAGTTTGTATAAGAAACTCAGTTTAGGAATAATTAATTATTTAACATCACAAAGCAGGCAGCAGCTGTTTTAAATTTGACCAATCATTTGTTGACATGAAAGGAGTTTTTTAAATTTAAAATAGACAAAAAATAATAATTTTAAAACAAGGCCTATGAGAGCTAAAAAAAAAATTAAAAGAAAAATCAAAATAAGGAACAGTTTTGTGTAATTGTTTTATTTATTTCGAACGCATCACTCGGAGCAGTTCATCGGGTCCCGGCCCCCGGCTGCGAGCTCGGCGCCCGCCTCTGGTTGAAACCCAGACATCTCGCAGCCTTATCAATCACCCGCGCTCGTCTGCCTCGACCCGCAGCTCATACTTCAACGCCAGCGTCGGGGGAGAAGTTCCCATCTGTGCCCTACTTTGCCCGCCATCCCAACGATGACAAATGCGCCACCCGCCGCGGAAATATTGAGAGTTACCAGGACATTTATCAGGTGGCGTTTGAGCAATATGAAGGATAACCTTTTGTAAGTGGACGCAGATAAAGATGTATGCTCTGCCTCGGCTTTTGCGCGGGCCTCATTTCCAGCCTCATACCGCCACTCACCCAGGAGTAATATCACCGTGATGCGCTTCGTATTTCGGATTCAACCAGGTGTGCAGTCTGTCGGGGGGCTGCTGAATACACATGCTGACTTTTTTTTTTTTTTTCTCCCTACTAGTTCAGGTCTTTCATAAATATCAGCCTTCAGTTTTCATATTGCTTACTTTTTTATTTTTTTGGGGGGGGTGAAAGCTGAGTGACATGTTTACTAAACTGGAGACATCAACAAGCCTCGGGCCAAAACTCTTCACCCCTGAAGACACCGTTTATGTCTTTCTCAACCCATGGGGAGGCGTTCTTCTGGGAAAATAAAAAAAAGATTTCGAGAAATAACTTTCTAACTTTTGCAATTTCACTGCTTTTTAAGGCGCTCCCTTAATCACTTCAGCAGGGCGTTTTGTCACAACACAGTGCACCGCAATGCATTTGAAAGGGTTTTAATACAAGTAAGATTCTCTGATACAAAGAAAATGATAGGAGTGAAGCTCAACCAAGCCGAGTCATCCTCAGAACTGAAGAACGCGGGACATCCCAATTGGATAAATGGGCATCGATTGAATCATTTTGTTTTTAAAATGTCGTTGCGCAGTTCAGAGAATAGGTCATTTATGGGCGATTGATCAAAATTGACCAATTCCCCTCCGGCGATCAGGAGGTTAAAGCTGAATTGAAACAAAGTTAGAAAAACACTCAAAGAAAGCAAATGAATTGAAAGTATCGGATTATAAATAGATCAATTCCGGCAAATGTTCAAATATGGCAGAAAGGTTTAACATTTAGTTTGCATCTTTGTGCTTTGAAATCCCACCGGAGCCGTGATGATGTGACGTCTGATATATTTCCAAACAAAAAAAAGGAAAGTAAGCTCCCTTTTGTGAGTCACTACATTAGTGCTGAGTGAATGTTGCGTTCTCTTTTGCCTTGTACATAATTCTGACATTTTTTTTTTTTAGTCATTATATGTATTACCTTGTTGTAAACATGGCCCATGCAACTGTTGTGAGCTATAAAAGAAAGGTTGCAGAAATGATGCACCGTTTTTTTTTTTATTTTTATTTAATCTTATTTTATTCCCATTACATGTCATTTTCTATCAACTATCAACAAGGTCAGCATTCGGCCTTAAATAAACAAGTGAGTCCTTCTCGTTGAGTCCTGACCAATATTGACAGGCGAGACACGACATTTGCTGGTGGCGAGAGTTTCAGCAGCGTTCGGAGGGGCTTCTTGTCTCACCTGCTGCTGTTTTTCTGCAACCGTGGCACTCGGGTTCCCCCCCCCCCCCTACGAATTCGATTGACTAAGAAATACGGAGCAAAATGTCTGTCAAAACATACCGGATCCCAGAAAACGCAAGACCTGCTCTCCGACGTAGTCGATCCGCACCCCTTGACGACCTCTTCCTGAACTGGAAACCTTATAAACAATTGATGCGAACCATTGAATTTCCCCTCCCCCGCTGGGAGCGACTTACCTATGCCTCCTCTGGTGTCTTCGTAGGTGCAAATAGTGGGGATGACGTGCTCTGCTTAGTCAACTCCCAACGTCTGCTCATGTGGACGGCCGTACAAGTCTCGCGGAGAGTGACTGTGTCAATTCTAATGTATGCTTATTCATTATGGAGGGAGTGATGGCTGGATCATGCATATTTTATGCTTTCAAATCTTGCAAGTTTCATGAAGTTGTCCGAATGAGTAGCATTTAAAGCCGAACTAAAGTAATGCGGCTGAATAATTAATCCGTAATGTCTTGGAAAAACGACGCCCAAGGTCACCAGCTCTGCTCAAACCAAAAAATGTTTGTTTACTCGTCTTGATTGTGGCTTTCGTTCGTCGATCTTGAATGCCCGACATACTGCACTTTACTCATTCGCAGCGTGACAGAAAACCGAATCCTGCTCGGAGGAAGTCTCGTCATCGAACGGCACGTTGACTTTTTCCACTGGGAAAAATGATGTCGGCGTGTGTAAAAATGGACCTGCAAAGGTACAAAATGCTCATTGCCAATGCAGGTCCCTCCCTTTGCTTTTTCGCCGCCGCCGCCACTCGTTTCTCATCTCTCTGCCCCACGCTGTCCGAGTTGCCAACTAAATCTCCGCCTCATCTTGTCCGCCGTAACCTTGTTTATTCCCAACAGTAGCATTACCGGAGCTGTAAAAGTATTTATGGGGGTACGAATGCGGGACAGCCAATCTGAGGCAAATCTATAAATCCTGGCGGTTGATTTCTCAGGGCCAGGAGTAGCAGGCCGGTGATCAGTAGTGGTAGAAAGTATTCCCCGGGCGGTTCTGTGTGACTAACGCGCACAGGCCGAGCGGCATGCCAAGCAGTCGCGTGGGCCGATGCTGTTGTGCCTTTTTAATATGGCTAAGCTGGCCTTCACCTCCAAAGAGAGGCAGCGCCTGGCAATCCATCCAGCACGAGTTGCTATCATTAGCTAACACCCAACAGGGACCTGGGCTGAGAAAACGGTGTGTTTGTGTGCAGTCAGTGGTTTGTTGCAGTTGAGGATTTGTGGGTAGAAAAACCCGGAGTAAGCAAAAACTCTCACTGTGTTACTTAACAATAAATAGGACATAAATGTTCAAACTTTTTGGGGCCAACCATATGAAAGCAAGCTGACAATGAAGAAATTGGAATTCTAGAAATCAGAGCCAAGGGGAAAGTGTCTTTTTACTGTACAGTATATCCTCTCGGTTCTTGGCCTGGGCTCCTTTTGCATGAATTTCTGCATCAGTAAAGTGTTTCATCAAGGCGATCAGCCTGCATCTCTGCTGAGCTGGTAAAGGACCTTATGCTGCTTTAATAGTGGCATGAAGCTCTTCTGCAATTTTTTTTCTCTGGTGCTACTCATGTTCTTGAGTCTTAGGGATTAGTTTAACCCTTAAGTCAACTTTTTTGTTCTTACTAAACTGTAAATAGGTTATTTGGGGTTTTATCTTAATGTTCCTGTGCAACTTTTTACAGTTTCGTGTAAATTTGTTTAATTCTGCAGTTATTTCACCTGAAGCCGACTGGGTGAATATTCTACTCAGTCACATTTTGCAACTTGCCACGAAGGCCACATTAATTTCTCTTACCGCTATATCAGCCTGCACGAGCTCGAAACATGTAAGTTTGATGTTTGGTTTTTGTCCCCCCATATACCGGAGACATAAAGATCAGTCTAGGAGTGCAACGTAAGCACAATCCAAACTGTTGCGGCGATGGAGGCGACGCCCGGCTGCCAACAGAACGCTAAAAGCAGAGTAACTAACCAGAGGCGGAGGATGAATTTCAAATTGAGTGGATCCATCAAAGTTGTGAAGCGCAAGCCGCCACACTGCATTTACAGCACACATTTAATTTGTGAACTAAAGTAGTCAATAATTGAAGTAAGTGATATATGTACTTTTTGGACCAGACACTTCTCTTAATGTTTTAGCTTGTAAAACCTACTTTCTCTTCCATTGTTTTTATTTTTGGGGTTGGGGGAAAATTGTTGCTTTACCAGAAATGAACAATTTTGAGCTTCTCTGTAAATGCAACTATCATTTTTCCTTAAAGCCACCGCGGCCTTTTTGTCTTTTAGAAACATTTACCCACACCTTTATGATTTTTTTTTTTTTGCACGCGCATCACCTCTTTCAGCGTCTGTACCAGCCACGCCTTCCTTTTAACCTTGCGCCCATCTCGCTCATCGCGCAGGCCGCCAGCTTCGCCTTCCGTCTCTTAATAAGATTTACGGGGAGTACAGGCGAGAGAGCCGGGTGATAAGTCTCGAGCGCTCCCTCCCCGCGAACCCCCCCCCAACCTCAATATTGGCAAGGAAATCAATGTGGCGAGCAAACCGACCGGCACATTCTGCAGTCAGCTCCTACACTACAAAGTAATCAGTGAGTTGAACTAATCCTGGAAGGTTTCCCCTTCTGTTGCAAAGTTAATAACAAAGGAGTCATCCCAGCCTATGTGTTGAATTAGGAATTAATCCAAGAGTAATTACCAGGAAGGGTCATGAAAGAAGTGACCTTGCAGAAGAAGTCTGCGGTTGTTCGTCTCGACGGTCAACAGGTGCCTCGCTCTGGACGTAGGAACAATGTCGTTTCTCCCTGCTTAATGTGTTTTTTTTTTGTTGTTGTTGTTTTTTTTTTTTGTCTCCCTTCACTCTTTGAGAACAGTGAACCCCGGAAGGCGGGAACCTCATCACCCGCAATTTCTCACTTGTTTACATTAATCCCGTCTCGATATTCCCCCGCTCCCATGGCAGCTCTTTGTAATTCCGCTCTATTGTCTCGGTTTTGATAGACAGCCAGACAACACTCGCTAATTAGCTTTGTGCGAGTCTGGAAGTTCTCCACTAAGGCTCATTAATGGGAGTCAGGTCACCGATTTAATACTTTACTGCAAGGTCTCTAGTGGACGCGCTTCCCTTTCGAGCTCTGACGGAAACCCAAAGGGCCGAGTCGTTTTTTTTTTTGCCGTTTTCGGGAGCCACATGCAAGTGAAACCGGGCGGGATCGCACGTGGACGCCAGGGACGCCGCAAGCTGTCCGCCGTGGCTATTTGGCGGGAAGCACAGATAAAGCGTACGCTTTGGCGGAGTCTGTCTGCCAGCCAGCTGTCGGGCGTCATTTAAGTTTAGGACGGGTCAAGTGGAGTCATGTTTGGCTGAATCACACGCCGCTCCGTCCAGCCTCTCTGAAGGAAATTGCCATTTATTTAGAAAATGCTGAAAGGTAAACACACTTTTCTGCAGAGTCCACTTTTACGAAACACTAAAGCTCCCCTGTTTCAGCCGGACTGCGGCTTTCATTAGTGCTGCTGCCTCAGCCTGTAGAGAGAAAGGAGAAATGTTCTTCACACGTAGAAAGAAAAAAAACACAAAACAAACTGTTGACGAATATCTGTTCTTTAGTTTCCTGGACGAACACATTGTTTACACTTTTAACCCACTGTGCTTTGGAAAAGTATTCATTGCTGCTTAAACGTTTTGAAATTTTGTCACTTTACAGACAAAAACTACAGCGTATTTCACTGAAAGAGAACATGTTAAACGGGGAAAGCAAGTCTGAAAGTGTCCATTGTGAGTTTGTATTTATTTCCCTTTTACTGCTAATTATAGCCCCATACAAACAGTTGTTACCTTTCGAGTGCAAGTAATTAGTAGATCTTGTCTTGTATGTATAATTTTCATTAATTAATTTTTTTTTTTTTTTACCAAACATTAATAATCAAACTACATCATGAAGATGAAGGAACCAAGCAGACCAGTTAGGGGAAATATGTAAAATATTACTGGGTCCACCCAGGCGTTTTACACAGCTGAATCGTTGCCACGGGAGATTGAAAGATTTCTCAAGCACGCGTGAAAGAATCAATTCAGCACTTCCAAGTTTGTTTACAATGAGGGAATAGCAATATGACATGTCAAAAAGGTTGATTTTACATAATATAGTCCCTTTAATACAATTATTTTAAAGCTAGTCTGGCTCTGGAATGATCAGGGAAAGCAGGGAAATTTCTGTGAGGCTCGTGACTCAACGGCACACTGAGACCAGTTATACTTTTAGTAATTATTAGCAGCATATCTAATCGGTTTGGCATGTTTGTTCATGTGTGGAGACAAAAAAAAAAAAAAAAAAAAAACAAGCACCGTGCAGGGGTGAGGCTTTCAGGCCTTGATCTCGGCGTGTGGTTCTCAGTGAGGCTGGACTGTTGTGTGTACAGAAATGACCCGTCAGAAATGCATGCCTTTGAAAAGCGGGGATAATCCACTGGGGCCATCTGACTAAATGAATTCTAACCGGAGTCGAGCCGATCCCCCATGTGGCGACTGAAAATCCTAGTCCATTCCTGTGGTCTTTTATCAAACCCTGAAAGCGCAGAACAGATAACACTCTCGACTCGCAGAAGAGGATTGTGTCTTTTGAAGATATTGTGTGCGCGTTTGTTTGTAATGCCTTGTGGGGACCATTTTCCTGACACATGCTACGTTGTGGGGACTGAAATCTGGTCCCCAGAAGGGGAAAACTTTTGTTTTTGAGTCAGGGGTTAGACTTAGGAGTAAATTGAGTTTTGGTGAGGGTTAAGAATGTAATGGATATGGTTAGGATAAGGTTAGGCTGTAGAAATGAATGGAAGTCATATACATAGCCACGCATCTGTGTGTGTGTATTCCTCTGTACGTAAGTCCTAAAATTATTTCTATTTTCTAAATACCGCAAAGCTTTCCAAGAACTTTTTTTTTTTTTGTGTGTGTGTGTGTGTGTCTGGAGCTATCATGTCTCAGAATCATCAAAATGTTTTCTTCTTTTTCATCCTAGTCTTGATTGCTGACATATTATTCAAGGTGATACTCTGAAATGTAATTTTTCATCCCACTAACGCTGCTATTACAAAGTAGACTGTTCTGACTTAGGTGAAGAGACTTCTTACATCATGTTCAAACTTCACCAATAATCACGGTTATTCCAGTGCTATAGGAAAGAAGAAAAAAAACCCAAACAAACTCGTAACAGCTGGGCTCCGCTGCGTTGCAGATTGCTTGTGAAGTTTGCTTTTGGCCTCGTTCGTGCGTCTGACAGCGGCAGTAAGTAACGGTAACAGTGGGGGGAAAAAAAAAAAGAAAATGAACAGAATTATCTTTTACAGTTTATGTCTTTAAACATCACCGAGCCACTCGACTGACAACCTCTGCTAAAAATACTCCTCTTCAGATGACAAGATTCAACTTACAAGAAACAAACAAACAAACAAACAAAAAAAAAAACCGACTCCAGCTGTCTCAACAACTTTACGTTAAAACCTTGGAGTTCAAGTAGATCAAATTCAGATTTTTGTATACATCTCGGCAGCTACTGCTCAAGATATTTTGAAAATAGTATTGATAATAGACAATATCACATGGGATCATAGAGTGAGAATGTTAAGCAGTTCTCCTTTTGTTTTTATTTTACATTAGAAATGCAGAGAAGGAAAGATTCCTGCACGACCTTATTATTCATCTGGTACAACCCTGGCAAAAAGAAATAAAAAAAATAAATAAAAAAAGTAATTAAATTTTGTTCCTTCAAATATGGGGCTGGACAATTAATCAGTAATATATATTGTGACAGACACGTGACCAATATCAATAGATAGTACATCTGATAGAATATTTAGTGCTTAATATACAGAATATTCACTGAACTGAAGCATTCTGGGAGATGCTAAAACTCCTGGCAACCTCGCGACTCACTCGCTCTTTGGTTACCTAGCAACAACCTGTTCAGTAACTTGGGCAACTTCTCAAAAATAATAATAATAATAATAATAATAAAAAATAAATCAATACAAAAAAAAAAAAAAACGCCATGGAGAGAAAACCGTGGCTAAAATAGTATTTCAGATATTTAAAACAAAAAATCACCAATTGTTAAAAGAAAATGATTGATGTGGAAAATCTTGTATCGCGGTAGGTTTTTCAGCCACCTCTATTCAAATATGTTATGTTGCATCAGTTCAAACGCGATAGCTTTTGGTCAAGGATGCTTCTGGACGTTGAGGCTCAAAGCGAACGAAAATGGCAATTCCTCTTTGAACGGCTTCCAATCAGTCAATCAGCAGAATCTCATTTGCATAGCACCTTTCAGCAACAAGGCATTTTGAGGAAAGTTCGGTAGGTGAAGCCTTTTAAGGCACGTATCGCTGTCACAGGTGCTAAATGTCCACTTCGAATCAGAAACCCCCGGTGTGCCAAAATGACTTTTTTGATAGAACTCCCCCAAACTGTACGCAGCGCCGCGTAGCACTGAGCGCAATCGAACTTAAAACTGTCAGCATTCAATTGGGCAAACATTTTGATCCGCTCTCCTTAGTCGTGCTTGTCAGACTCGGTAATATAGCCGGTGCCCCAGAAGGTGAAAAGCCTCCGCTGCCAGGATGGAAGACCAAATCGTCAGGAGGATTGACAAGGCTTGATGCACCAGGCTCGGAGTGACTTAAAAGGTCCACACACACACACGCACACACACGCAGACACGCGCGCACACACACACAGCGACACACTCGGCGTCTTCCCCGCGCTCGTCCTCGCCCGCTCTCCCGAGAGGGTATTTTTCATGCTTTCAAACCGCCCGGCAGTGACAGGCCTCTGACAACCCCTGCTTACCCTGACACCTTTGTGGGTCCAGAGGAGGTCTCAGCCACAATGCTTCCTTTGATGGGCATTCTTGGGAGAAAACACACATCATTCTGCCATGATAGCCAATCTGATTGATTGGCACCGGCAAACTTTCAGAAGGGAAAGAAGAAGAAGAAGAAGACGACGATGACGAAGAGTTTGCAGGGACACTGAGTCATATTCCAGCCCCGCGCAACTTTTCTCGTCGCTCGCAGACGTCGGTCTCAATATCAAGTCAGTAAAGGATAATAAATAGACTTGCATGATTTAGTCTGTAATGTTTTTGTCAGTATAATGGAAAAATATCACAAGGAAAAACGCTGCGAAACTTGTCTGCATTCCCAGTTTTTCTTCTCACCTGTTATCTCCTCGTTCAGCAGCTAAAGCATCCTTAACATTTTAATGGTGATTTTTAAGCACTGACCGCATGTGGTAAGTGGGAGGAAAGGGCTTAGTCTGAGCATTTATCATCCTAGGCAGACGGTGAGATGGTTCTAAGGAGCGCCTCCCCATCCCAACCGCCCTGGGGGAGAATGCAATCATTAAGATCCTCGAAAGCGTTCCCCCCTCCCCGCTCTGGCTCTTTCGGGGGTGTTCAGAGCCAATTGCGCGACCGCTTTGAAAATCTCCAGCACAGCAAAACGGGCAGTAATGAGGAGCTGGTGTTTGTTCAAAGGGACATCAAGTAGGGATATATTCTAATTATGAGGCCGCTGCTTTGCATCAGGATAGTTCTGGTCTGGATTTTTTTTTTTTTTTTACCGCAAATGTTGATCCACGACCTTTAAGGAAGACATCAAGTGATGATATTGAGTAGCATTCTTGATCGTTGCATTTCAATTCCGCCTCTTTCACTTCCCTCTGAGTAAAATCCAATGCAACCAGCTGCCTTCAGATGACGCCAAAATAGAGGTGACCTGTGCTCTATGTCTGAGGGTAAATCTAAATTGATCCCTTAACGACGTGAATATGCTATTCAGCTAACAGAAGAGCTGCGAATGGTGGCTATTGACAGTGCCTTAAACACGTAAACAGGCCTAGTCAAAGCTTCCTGCAAGTTATCGAGGCAGATGGTGCAAGCCTGAAAGAAGTAAAACGTTGCAACGGAAAACTAGCAGTGCACGTCAGTGTGAAAACCTCCAAAGCATATTGGAACATGGTGGTGGCAGTATCATTCTGTAGTGGTGCCTGGCGAGGAAATGAAAGTGAGTTAAGACTCAGTGGGAAAACGGGTGGAGGTAAATAATGGGTGAGCCTGTTAAAGACGTCAAAAGACGAGACACATTTTCGAGGTTGACAACCTCAAGCCTGCAGTCAGACCTCCAACTGATTATCGGTCGCAAAACTGGAATGACTTGTTGATGCCGACAGAAAATGTGAAAAACAGCCCCTGCACCTGTTCATAGTCAAAATATGTAGAAGAAAGCGAAACTTAATTAAGCTGATTTGGAGGAACGTCCTGTTTTCCTTTTAGAGATGAAATAGCTAAAGGTTACGACCCACCTTAATACTCTCTAAGGTGGGTATTAAATCCCACCTCAGGGAGTGTTTGGCCGAAACTCACCTGCACTAAAGGCACTCCTGCTCCACTTTTGTGCATTAAGCTGTTTTAAACCTTCTTATGTTTTATTTACTTTTTCCCCATCCGAGCTTTTGTGTGCCCGCTCCTTCCTGAGTCTCCTGGGCCCTTCGTCTTCGAGCCCCTCAACTAATTTGCCGGCACACGCAGACTTCGGCCGCACCCTCGGGTGGACGCTTTGTGGTGTCAGAGGGCGCCGCTTTGCTTTCACAGAGAGGCCTCGTCGGTTTCAGCTCACTGCTGCTGTGGCACTCGCCATGTGTGGCTGAGAGACTGCTTACCTGCTTCAGCTGTGTCCATCCCTCCCTCTGTTCTGCCTTTGCTCAGGGACAGTCTCCCAAGGTCAGCCAACCTGCCACACACACACGCACACACACACACACACGCGCACAGCACAAACCTTTAAGCACCGTGACTCCTTACCACCGGCAATCTTTTCTGTGAAATCGGAAATCGGTGTGACCGGAACGCCGTCGTTCGCACGAGCCGAGATGAGGGTGAAATGCCGGCATGACGTCCCAATTCTGTCGTCCTGGCAACCTGATGAGAAACCGGTCAGCAGGCAAACAAAAAAACTTCAACACGAAACGCTTTAAAATCCAAGCGGTCAGATTTACAGAGGGGGGAAGACGCTGACAGCCGATGCCTTCTGGGTAATCAAGTGGAAACGAACATGTTCCTGGAACCCAAATGGGCCAACGGGTTGCTTTGAAATTTCCACCAGAAGAATACAGTAGAGTATTACCTCAAGAAAAGAACACTGCAGATGTTTTTTTTTTTATTTTTTTTTTATTTTTAATGGCCATGTCTCCCCACTCTGTCCACAGCCACACTTGCCTCAACACGTTGCACCTGTTCAATTATTCAGCCGCTACTCTGCGGTCGGGTCCTGAGCCGCGGTGAAAGCTGTACCTGCCGATTAGAGCGGGGCTTGTCACCGGAGCCGGCCAGATAACTCCTCCACGTCTTCAGAGAGCCGGCGATGCCTTCGGCCGCATGAGGCGGGCGGGAGGGCCGGCGGAGGAGGGCGTGGGAGCGGGGGGACAGGGAGGGGGGGGATGCCATTACCTCATTGCAGGCTTGTCATTTCCAGACTCCGTTCTCCCGGGGACGGATTTTTTTATTTATTTATTTTTTTCTCTTTTTGTTGCAAGAGAGTGTGTGCGTCTGACTGAAAACCTGAAATGCACAAGGTCTGCACAGTAATTACAGCTTTTATAGATTGCAGATTTAGTGAGTCAGTTCAGAACCTAAAAGGAATTCTGATAGTTTGACATCACCCAGCAAGTAGTCAACTAGTTTTGAGAGTAAATCGTTCTCATAAATTCTGCATTTTTATGTACTATCAATGTTTGGTTCTCACCATGCACTTGCCTACGCAACACATGGGGAAATAAATAGCTGCAATTATTAGAACGTTGAATTAACACAGCCCTTTTTTTCTGTCGTTGCCGGGTCGCAAAAGTGTTAATAGATGTAATAATTTGTTGACATTATCTCCAGAGTTCAATAATCTGATGGGAAATCAGACAGAAAAAAAATCAGAGGGGCTCATTTTATTGTTCGCCACTAGGGGGCACTCTTGAAGCAAACACAAGCCTTTAACACTTCTTCCTGCCTTCACCGTGGAAGGGATGGTTTAATCAGAACTTGCTTTCCTTTTACCGGGAGCTGCTGGACCTTTTTTTTTTTTTATCTTCTATATATTTCACAGGTGCAAGGGTTGTTTAAAAAAAAAGGGAAATGAGAAGGAGGGTTAGAAAGTGTGTATGCAGGAATTTACAGTTTACTGTAAGAATCTTCCACATTTGCTCCCAGTCTCCCACCCCCTTGTCCAGTCGTCATACCCCCGTTTCAGTCGCTTGGGTCTTGCTTCGCTGTGTTTACTACATCCATGACTGTCCTCAATTTCAGGCACAGATGACAAATCACACCGGAGTTATTAATCGGAGTGTCACAGGGGATTATGCAAATGACCAGAAAAAGAGTGGCGAGTGACAGAAAAGGCAAGAGCGCGCATGTCTGCAAACTTGCCTTGGCATTCACCAGAGGGAGATAGTTTTGTTGGAAAGGTTCAGATCCAGCCTGTGATCATCGTCCCCTTGTTCTGACCCCACGCAGACGGTCCCGCTGAAAAGGTCGTCTTTATTTCGGGAGACGCCGCGCCGTCGAAGGAGCTCGGATAATGATGAGCCTGTCTTCTCAAAGGAGATAGCCGAATTGCATGCTAAAATCGGAATTTCTTCGAATTTTAGCACGGTTTTAATATGCAAAACCTGGACAGAGTTTAAGACAAATTGGCATTGTGCTGCTAAATCCATTTTTTATATATATATATATTTTTTTAAATGACCTAAAATCCTGAAAAAGCTTTAAATGGTATGGTATAAAATTTCAAAACAGATGCGGATTGAAAACAATAGTATGCACAACTGATAGGCTGCCAAAGTATCAAGTGGGCAGATGCCGATATCAGACTCTCAATATGGTCCGCTGTGTCACCGTACTTACACAAACAGAACAACGATAACATAATTAAACTTCCTTTTTATAAACGGACACAGAAACTGAATCATTTTTTTTTTTTATAGGACTGTTAAAATAACATGATATACAGAATATTATACCTTCCTAGTCTTTATAAGGAGAAAAGAAGGTTCGTTTAGCTTCCACGCAGTCATCTCGGTTCTTGCCTTAAAGTAAGTTTCTTATTTATTTAAGCAGATAGCGATGCTATTCCTCCCGCTAGTTAGAGACCTATTGGAAAAACAGAGATTATCAGATATTTTTAGGATGGCAAAACCTATAAAAGACAAAATAATCCAAAGTAGCTTCATATCTACAGGAAAAAAAGATGTGATTTCCTGTCATGTCAGCTTTTACATATAGCTTGTCAGCTAATTAGGCAATTAGCTGAGATGCTAACAAGATAATCGAAGGTGAAACCATAAGTAGCTTCGTACCAACAAGAAAAAGGATGTGGTTTACTATCAAGTTTACTTAGTCACCTAGTTGGACGACTAGCTTGGACGCTAAAAGCCGAGTTGCTTGAAAGCTAGCAAGCTAAGCAGTTAGCTAAGTGATACTACGTTTGAATTAAGAAGTGCAGGATTTCCAAAGAAATCCAAAGTGATTTCTGCAGTAACACATTATTGATTTACGTTTCGGAGAAGTAGATATATACAGATTCGGTGTGAAATAAATTGAAAGGGAGGATGTAAACATGCCATTGCATACTTAACGTTCAATAAAGTCAAGTTATTTGTGTATTACGTTTCGTCAAAACTACAAAACAGCGATACAGATGACATTTTGTCAAATGTCATCATCAAAGTCAAGCAAATATACGTCAAAAACATTGATCAATGTTCCTCTTAAAATTGCATTAAAATAAAATTCTGGTTTACTTTTTGACAGAAATCACATTCACATTTTCCTGTGGTAACAGAAAAGTAACGTGTGTGGTGTTAAGTTGTTTATTCATTTGCAAACCAAAAAGCCATTTTCTCGTGATGAATATGACTTGGACTCTGAACCTCTGCACACTTAAGAGGTCCTGCGTTTTGCCACAGGTTGCCAAAGGGCCTCAGCCGTCAAAGCGAAAGCCTGCTTCCACTTGTCCCTAATCTACCTGTGCGACATTACAGATTGGAAAGAGATCACATGTAGAAAGCTTGGTTACCTGCAGTTATTCTCCCCAACCCGCTCCCTCGGCCCCGTCGGGACGATTATTGGCAGGTTTTGGGGGCCTGCCGCGGAGGGTGAACAAATGCATTTCTGCAGATGACTGCGAGGCAAGGAAAGATTGAATTCTCACACTCTTCCGTCTGTGTGTGGTGGTGGTGGGGAAACGGGTGAGTCTCCTAGAAATAGGCAGTGATAGATGAGGTACATGGAAGAAGACAGCTACCCCTGCTCTCCAGCCTGGCTGAATCAGGAAACTGTCTGCCAACTAAATGCCTCCCTCACTCCCTCCCTCCCTGCCTCCCTTCCTCCCTACCTCCCTTCCTCCCTACCTCCCTCTCACACACTCTCATTATAATTTTCTCTGTCTCCTCTTGGCCTCCTCTCTTCCACTGCTTGCGAATCAATCGTTTTGTTAGTGCTTACCAGACAACAGATCTTTAGTCATTATGAGATTGCGCTTTATATCACTGCTTAATGAGCACTGCAGCCGCTGCAAGCATCCCAGGCAGCAGCTAATGGTTAAAATAGCTTCTTTTTTTCTGTATATGGTAGGAAAATACCACTTTACTTCATTAAAATGTTTTGTTTTTTTTAAATATATTTTTACATAACATTTTTTTCTTAAATTAATAGAATTTGAGCAGGGCTAAATGATTTCTCCTAACTAACCAAAAAGAGTGTTGATGTGCTTTTGCTGTCTACTGGCGTTAAAAAAAAACAAAAAAAAACAAAAAACCTTATTGTTGGAAATCTGAGTCCGTTTAGTCTCTTGGCTGAATGGTCAAGAGTCCAAGGTCCACTGAGCCAAACGAGTCCAGCTAATGACCAAACCTGTAAACTTTCCCCTTCTGAAAGAAGGGGTCCCTCTTCGAAGCACACATAGCCAAACCAAATAATTTCCATCTTTTCCCGCCTTTCACTGTAGCCTCGGGGCACTTCGTTATCCGTTGCTTGGATAAATGTACGTGACCCCTTAAAATAAGACCAGTTGCCCCAGAGGGCACACTTGAGCGATGTGACATTCCAGCTAACCTAAGATGACTTTTAAGGGATGGATAACTGAAGGACGGCAGGAAGGTGGGTGGAAAACACAATGGAGGACAAATGGACAAAATCGAATCAGCGCGAGCAGGTAAGTAACGTAGAAAAGGTTATACGACCGTAGGAGTAAAAAAAAAAACAACATTTTTTTTAAATAGCAGCATGTAAAACATAATTTTTTTTCCTATCTTGTAGGGCGGGATGTCTTTGTTTGACAGCCTCTCTCTTGATCTGGAGCAACAATTGTCTGGTTTCATTCCACACACGATGTTCCGTCTTCGTTCCTAAACCCCCAAACGATTGAGCTTGTCCGCCGAGGCGGGTTCGACTGTGCAGTCGTCAAGGAGTCGAAGTTTAGACAGAGGGAGGTAAAGCTGTACAAACAGTCACTCTGGAGTCATAAGCATAATTCATAATTAGCCTATAGCCCAGGCATTATCACTTCAGGAATAAATGAGGCTGGAGGTATTTCAGCAGGCTAATGACCCGCGTTGGTCCTCACAGCCACACTGCTTCCTTCCACTAAGCGGTCATGAATGAATAGCACTCCCTTTGTTCTGAATCTCTCCGAGAATAAAATACATTGTGTGTGTGTGTGTGTGTGTGTGTGTGTGTGTGTGTGTGTGTGTGTGCGTGTGCGTGTGTGTGTGTTCTTTTAACAACTAAGGCTCTTGTAATTGTAAAGCCAGTTTTGGTGTCTCCTCGGCTTGATTCAGGCCTGATAATATCAACAACTTGCAACATGGTAGCTCTGACGTCGATGAGAAAAAAAACCCGGCAAAAGTGAAAGTCGGATTTTGAATGTGAGAACAGAAATCACGTTCGCCAAGGTTCCTGGGGGTAATCAGGGATGCATCTAAAGCTTTGGCTGGAGCTCAGTGACTTTGAGGGCTTCGGTTTCCAGAAAGCCTCCCCCTCACCTCAGTTTGCTGTTCGCTCATACACCAGACAGCCTCACTGTCGAATGCTCTGATTAGTCAGAAGTTGGATTGTAGTTCAGCCCTTTGGGTCTAAAATGACCAAGATGATTCAGTTTCCAGAAAGAGATGATGACAGTAAAACTCAGGTCTTCTGAGAAATGGGCTAATATCAGTTCTTTGAATTTATATGGTAACCCTACTTCTTAAAATACTGTATGAGAAGAAAATGTTGAGGTCTGTCATTAGTAGGATGAAATCCCTTCTCTGATTCATTCTTTTAAACTTAGTTATGTGAATTGAACCTATTTTCAGGTACGGAATACGTAAAATTAGTACAATCAGCATCGCCAAGCATCAATGGGACCAATCCAAGAAATCCCCAGTCGCTAATGTCGACGCACTACTAACCCACGGCTAATCTAAATGATAACCAATAATTTCACTGGCCTGTAGGTGGCAGTAGTGTCCACAATATTACCCACAGCATCAGTTTGGCTCAAGATTATTCAGTTCTCGTTTGAGCAAGAGAAAGTTCGCACTGGTTCATACGCAAGAGTTCAAAGATGTTGCCGTACAGGCAAAAACAAAAAGTCACTTGTTCTTCCCGTTGTAAGTAATCGATCCAGTCACCCAAATAAAGGCCAATGGATAGATAAATCACAAACAACACAACACTTGGATCAGTTCACCGTTGTCCATCTCTTTAGCATTTGTAGTTTCTCTATAAAAAGCCACTGATGATCTTCCATGCAACTCTGAAGGTTTTCCTTGTTCCCCGGAAAAAATTTAAATAATAAAAGAAAGGAAAAAGCTTGTGTTGCCATTCAAAGCCTGGAGTGCAATAGGTCCAGAGGGCAGTTATAATAGATAATTGAAGTTGAAACTATTTTAAGCAACTTTTATGATTCTTGAGCTTATGTTGAACAACTGAAACTGTAGAGATGTTGATTGGTTGGATGGATGCGTTGGATGTGGAGTAGCATGGATGGACGGTTTGTTGGATCTTTCACACTGAGACACAGGTGGAAACACAATGATTTTTGTACTTCTTCATTTTAATTTTTTCACATTCAACTAGATCTTCAAATATCTAAAAAAAAAAAAAAAAGAGAGAGAGAGAAAAATCTCCACACCTTTCCATAATCTGTTAGAATCTTTCCTGGGTGTAAATAATTTCATTCAGACAGACAAAAAGAAAAAAAAAAAAAATCCTTCAAATTATGATTGGCTTACATGTCTCTGATTGCTTTGCGCTAAAAACGTGTGACATGTAAGAAACAGATAAAACGCAATAAATACATTTAACTCCCGTTGCGGCTCGGTTGACGAGACGATCGGTTTCCGTCTCGCGTCTCTGTCCCAGAAATACGACGAAACATGAACGACTTCTCCTCTCGAGTCACTTCTCATTCTGCGAGCCCTTCATTTCCCACAGCGGCTGCATAAAAAGATTATGTAATTTTACACGAAGGATTTTTATCAGCTCCTGCCTCTAACCGACTGTACCATTATGGTGCTAATGATAATCAATCTAAGATCAATTAGGCAGTAATTGCTGAGTCAATGGGGGAGGCTGGTTAAATATTGATAAGTGTCTAAAAGGCCCATCAGGCTCTATTGACAGCTCAGGGAGACAGACAGCTTCGTTTGGGCAGAGACTGGAGGAGAGAGATATAGAGGGAGGGAGGGATGGAGGGAGGAGTGGAGGAGTGATGGAGCGCTTGCTTCAGGGGCTCGGGTCATATTCTCAGCTGAAGCTGCTGTGGTAATCAATGCAAAGCCGTCTCTCTCTGGCCATAAGCACCGGTCATAACCTTGATAACACTGTTGCAAGCACATACTTTTGCCGTTATGAACTTGTTAAGACCTTAACATTTATAAGAGAAACCTCTGGCAGACGTGACGCAACTCTTTAAAATATTCCAGTCAGCCTGGTTTTTATTATAAACGTATGAGAAATACATATATAGATATTTTCAAACACATAAAAGCCGAGTGCTGAATACATTTCATTAGGAATTCAACTAATGATTATTTTAGTGATTGATTATTCTTTAGATTATCCTGATGATCCATTGGATTTAATACATTTTCACGTTCTGGAGATTTTTCATTTAACAGCCTAAGTTTGGGTTTTTTTAATACAAAATTAGAATTACATTAAGAAAATTCGAATACACAAATGGTTCCCTTGTAATAACAAGGGCTGCATCTGAACAAATTCATAGACGAAGAATTTATTTTTGGAATCTGTGCTCGTTTACTAAACGATTAATCATTTACTAAACGATTAATCATTTACTAAACGATTAATCATTTATTAAATGATTAATCATTTACTAAACGATTAATTGTTTACTAAATTAGTTAGCGATTATTTTGAGAACCGATTCCTCGCGATGCATCCAATTTGTAATTTCCTCCACATATTTGGTCACAGAAGCAACACGTAAATTTTCTTCTTCAAATTCACCACACTGAGCAGAACGTTAACGGATTTCCTAAAAGTCGCCACTTCAGTTTCGTACAAAAATAAGGTCTAAAATTCTCCTTTTAGACAAACATGTATATAAAAAAGTTTAAAGTTTGATTTCAACATGCTGCCTCACTGTGTCAGCCCTAGAATAAACGGTTAATATCCAAATGCGGCACAGTGCTCACGCTCAGAGCCTTTCACAGCGCTATTGAATGTGCCTTATGGAGGGTCACTTTCACTGAGTGTGATGCTTAAGTGGGAAAATGAACAAGAACCCAGTCCTAATTATCATGCTGGCTGAACGCGCTGTGTCAGTTAAATGAAGTTTGCAACAGGCGCAACCTCTGGCTGCTTAAAGCAGCTACTTCCTGACACTCCCAATCAGCTTGATTGATTGGATCCCAAGTCACTCCCTAACTTTGATTGGCAGCTTAATGACAAAGGGGAAGAGGACCGCTAAAAGAGAGCGAACCTTTTGTGGCTAATTTAAAGTAAGCCCCCAACCCCCCACGGTGCGTGCGTTTTAAAGTGCCGGGATCGTTGGTGTACAATAAATGTGGTTCAAAGACAAAACAAAGAAATAATCATCCATATTTATCGGCTTGGAGCCTTTTCTGTAGCTCCCCTTCCCACAAAACCCCGTCCCATCTATCAAGATTAGGTGGCGGAGTCCAATCCTCCTTTGAAATGAATCAATCTCGCCGAACGGCTGAAACAACTGCTGCTGACTGTGCCTGTGACATGTGGCATAACTATCTGTGACAAATGTAAAAAGCTCATATCAAACATGATGATTGGACTCCTAAATGACCCATCTACCGCCAACAACACGCACAAGATCCGGCAGCGCAGAGCATCCATCTGCATTTGGGTCCTGGAGGCAGTCATAGCATTAGCCTTAGCCTTTTCAGAGGGACTAATGTTGACCTGTAAATGCCTGGTTTTCTTTCTAATTGTAAATCAAAATGGAGCTGTTTCGAAAACAGCGTGCTTTACTTATAAATATATATACATATATATATATATGTATATATATACAAATATTTGTTGAAGCATTTTCTAGTTATCACTGACAGAACATATTTATTTAACCATTTGGTCCAATGCTAATGAAATCACTTAATTTTCATGAGTGATAGATTAGGGTTTCTCAACAGGGGGGCGTTTTGGAAATTTTTACGAAAGTGGGGCGTTTCAGCAACTAACGCCATAAAATGGCACAGGAATGAGAATATTTTTTTTCCACTCTGATCGGCTGCTGATAGGCCTGCAAAAGTAATTTCTACTCTCAAGAGAGCAGGAGTCAAACACAGAAGTTTTATTAGATCCACAAACAGAATCGTCATATTCCATCTTTTTAAGACGTGCAGATTTATTACATTCTCACTGTGGCGGGTGGTTTTCGTGAATAGTGCTCCGCAGCTACTGACCTGAAAGTGAAAGTCCAAACGTTTCGTGTCCAGGATGTGTGGGGTCTGCAGAGACGTTGCCACGGGAGATCAATGGACTTCTCAGACATGCGTGAAAGAATCACAGCAACACTCCAGGCATGTTTTTGATGGGAAAATAACATTACGACATGATGTGCAGCTTAAAAAAAAAAAAAAAAAAAAAAATCGGATTTCACATAATACCGCCCCTTCAATGAACAAATACAAATAAAAATTACTTTTGGTCAAGTAATTTGACTTGACCAAAATTATACTAGTAAGGAGTGGTTGATAATTACAAAAAAATAAACTGTTCTAATGAAATACCTGATGTCTTCTCATGACTCTAAAAGCATCGTAAGTAAAACAAAATCTTGAACTTGAAGGAAGTGCGCTTGTTTGTACTTTCGCCATGTGTAATAAAACGGATCAGCGACCGGTCTAACGCGGACGCAGTGTGATACGGAACGGCGTGCGGGTCATTTAATTTCATCTCATAGAGTGAGCTTGCCAGGTTACGCCACGCCGCATCAATATACAGCATGAAAGCTGATCTGTGGCCCATATGCACGCCCCATGTGTGCAGTGGTTTAATCAAAACACACCTCCAGCTGTTGCCCACCAGGTGAACTGTGCCTTCTACTACCGTAACATGCCGGTGAAAAGCAGCAGACGGCTTCTTCCAACTAATACTGCTGATGATATAATACTCTGTGACCATGGGGCCGCGAATGTATATATATATATATATTTTTTTTTGTCATGAGTTGGCTCATACCTTCATTTAAGCAACACTACTAGCTTGATTTAAAAAAAAAAAGTACTCAAAATAAGTATTTAAATGTTGCCATTACCTCTAAACTAAAAAAAAAAAAAAATAAAAATTAGGCAACTTAAAGAAGACCTGATCTGACGCTCAGATGAGACGCCTCAGTCGTAACACAAATCTAAGATCTTACAAGGAAAACACAGCGCTTCGGAAATGAATATTGATATTTGCATATGTAGTTAGTCCGGCGCTGTCGTTCGAGGGAACAACAGTGTGACTGACAGCCAGATGGCAACGGTGCGCCAATCAGTCGGGGACTTGAATGAGTGATATTCCCAACGCCATATGCCGGCGGCGTGCAAGACGCCGGGCCGTCTCGCGGCGGCGCGGCCATTCTGCATGTTTTAGCGTTTTAATTTGAGGGACCACCAAGTGAGACCAAAAGGATGCACGGGCAAAAAAGGGAAGAAAAAAAAAAAGAGAAAAAAAAAGGGCTGAATATTCAGTGAAAATGTTAATACATCATATTATGGAAATTAGGCAGGAGGCCAAGAGACAGCAGATTTATGAACACCTGTTTACTTTGGATGTTTAGCCACAAATTTGCCAGCATTTCAATCTGCAAAACAAAAACTATGCGCATCAGAGACACGTAGGGGTAATAAACATACTACGGGAATAAAAGAGCAGAATGAATCCGTCTCAGACTCTATCGAAACTTATTTCCGAGAGATCTATGGGCACATTAAAGGAAGGCGGAAATAATGAACTGAGTCATATATTCGAAGTTTTCTAGAAGCAGAAGCTGGAATTCTTTTTTTTTTTTTTCTCACTGAGAAATATGAAGCCAGATTCCATAAAATATTTAAAAAACTTTTTTTTTTTTTTTTTTTTTTTTTTTTTTTGCCTGGGATCCTAATTCATCATCTATATATAGACCCTTTTATCAGTCATCCTGGATCATTGAAGATTCCTGATTCTTGTGATTTTTTTGTGTGTGTTTTTTTTCTGGACTTGTGTGTGAGAGATTGTAGATGTGATAATTACTCAGCTGCCGACTTAGTCATAATGTAGGGATCTCATTTACGTAGATGAAAGTAACCATTGTATGACGGTTAAATATAGATCAGACCGAGCTGCAGAGCTAAACTTGAGCCAACTTACTTTAAGATGTGGGTGCATGTCAAACTTGAGTTGAAAGCCTGAAGTGATTAAATCTATCAGAGATTAAAGAAGTTTAGATTGGAAAAATCAAAAGTATTGATTATAAGGAGTTGTGCACCAAAAAAAAAAAACATCTTTCAGATCCTAATTCCAGAATTATGTACCACTTTGTGTTGGTTTATCACACAAAATGCCCCCAAAAAACATGACAAAATGGAAATAAATTGTCATCCTGCAGCAAGGGGACTTCCTCACTTGCAGGGTCAATTCATCTGAAGCAATGACCCATCCCGCTCGGCTGAAAAGCTTTAAGCATGTTTAAATGTAAAGTTTCAGGAACTGATATGAATCACTGGAGTAAATGTGACGCTTTTCGACATAGTTTTGCTCCGTTAACGTTTTCCCACTTTGTCACATTAGAACCCCAAATATCTTTGTAGTTTATTAGCTTTTTTTCTTGTAATGATCCAACATTAAGTAACACAGAGTTGGGTGATAGTTTTCAAAATTTATTGCGATTTTATCCCCTGTATGTTTCAATGATTTTGCATTGGAGCCTATACATACAATATGTATAGTCAGCCCCGAAATTATTCAGACATAGATTCGGATTGTAAATTCTCCCTCAGCATATGTTAAACAATCTGAAATAAGTATCGGTTTTGAAAGTCTGACAGTATTATTTTCAAAATCTGCATTGGCAGTAAAGCAATAGAACCATTTTTATATTTGTTGAAATTATTTTTTGGATTCGTCATTTGGTATTGTGAGTTATTTATTTAGGGGGAAAGGACATGTAAAGCAAATTTTTTAACTGTTATACTTTTAAGTAAGTTTCACTGTTATGAATTAGTAACTTCTGCTTACAACAATATTACCTGCAGCCCTGGTTGATCCAGTTCAAACCTTTTAATGCAAAAAAACAAATCCAGATAGAAATGTCTAGTTATGCTATTTCTTTTTTAAAAAAAGGAAACAGTTGGTCAAGGGTTTCACTACTTGTAATATTATGTCATAAGTTAATCTTTACAGATAGGTAATTCTATAAAAATTTACCCACAGCAATTACTTGCAGAACTCTCTGAAATGAGAGCTGAAAAAAAAACTGCAGTTCCACCAAAAATTTCCCTGCAGACTCTCAACGCAGTGTAACACTCCTCTACTATTTAATTGCATCTCAGAGTGAAGAGTCATTTTCTCAGATCCATGAAGACTCTTCAGTCTTGATTTGCTTTTAACAACCCCTCAGACCACCACAATATTCAGACAAGGCCACATTAAAGTTTAATTAATTTTGTGGCTGGCAGTACTCTAAGGTAACGGGGACGCACAGATGCAACTCACAGCTCCAACCTGCAGCACTGGAGTCAAATGCATGACCTGAGTGTAGATTGAGTGTTTGGAATGGGATGCTGTAGGAGTCTGTGTGAAAGAAAATGCAAGATTTCAATGCAGTGACCAATGTGAGGTCAGATCAATAACTAAATGCTAGAGAAGCATTTTAGTAATATGTTTTTCACAGGAATAATCTAGATTTTCAGGTTTATTTTTAGTATGTGTGCACAAACCTGAAATCTTTCTTCTTATGTTCTCAATTTTGTAAGCCCAGTGTTTTGTTTTTAATTAGTTTTTTGTGTGTGTGTGTTCATTGTTTGCAATAAACCTGTGTTTAAACAAATTAAACAAAAGCTCCCCAATCACCGGACGAGCCCCCATCAATCTATTGTTATTGGACAGCAGAGCACTTGCTGCAAATATGAAGTTATTTCCATGGCATTGACTAAAAACAATAAGTATGTCTTCAGATCTGCTGTTTGTTCGCCATCTTGTAACGCCAGTAAAAGTTTTAAGGCCCCTTTTTGGTGGCCAGTTAATGCAACGTTACGAAGGTTATTTATTTCTAATTCAGCAGATTATTTAATAAAATATTACTTTATCTTCACTTCTACTTGGCATTGTGAATTGATTGTTTGAACAAATATCATTTGTTGTTCTCAACTTGATTAGTTCAAAGCTAATTCAGAGTTTCTCATTGAAGAGCTGCACGAGAAAACATCCACCCTGAATTGAACCAAAATGTCACATTTTGGCCTGTGGCTCATAAACTAATCAGTTCAGATTGTTTCTGATATGAAATGACAATTTATTAATTTAAAATTACATTTTCTAATATTCCGGCACACAATAAAAAAAAGAAAAAGAAAGGTAATACGTGTATATTGACAGAGATTATGAGCCGTTTTAATACTTTCCTGCGAGGATCTCGGGCAGCTGGACACCGCCTCGGCGCACGCTGAAGGTCAGGGGAATGTTTAGGATCAGCACCGCCGACAGACTTACACGGGACACTACAGGGTGTAATCAGAACGGATTAAACTGAAACACATTTTGATTCACCTTCACCGTCACAGCGTCTGCAAATAGCGTTTCGGAACACGCCGAGTTCTCCAGCTGAGGACACCGCTCGCCGATTCTTCTCTGAAAAATTGAAGCGGCTCACCACGTAAACACCGGGGCCTTACGTAAGCGTTACACATGCGACTCCTTGCATGCATGCATCCGCATGCAGACGCCAACTCACCTCACCCTGCTGAGGATCGTTTTTTTTTTTTGCTGCTGCAAAGATAGCGTTATTGATGCGACGGGTCACATAGCAATTTAGAAGCAATTAAAAGGTAATGAATGTGCCCAAATGAAACCTGTGTCTGGAGGGCATCTGCAGTGTATGGCAGATAATGATATATTTGTGCGTGGTCGTGTACGTGTGTGTGCTGTACTCGGCCTTTCATACAGATACAAGTCAGGTTAAAAAGATATCAATCGAGAAGAGAGGTCTTTAGACATGACAGCAATTATAATAGTCGTCTAACTTGTTGTGGCACCATTTAATTCAGCCCAGCGTGCAATTTCTGCAAATTCCACCGAAACGAATCCTTTTTAGCAGATATACTTCAACTCTTGTATGACACATTCTTTCTCCCTCCCCTCCTTTCATCCAATTAAACAAAAGGTAGAACCGGCATGAAGCTAAGCGCCTGCGCAGCCCAAGAGTAACTGACCCTTCTTTTGCTTTTCCTCCTGACATGCACGGAGGATTAAACCCTGTGTGACAAATTCATTTCCGCCAAATTATCTTTTCAGCCGGAACGGTTTTTGGCACTCAACTATCTATTAAGGAGTCGCAGAAATACGCGTCGCTCTTGACACATGGGAATCACTTTGAGGTCAGCAAAAGACCTATTCACTTGCATGTCATTATGGGGATAATTGCACATGCTTGTTGAGGTGGTTTCACCAATGAAAGATCCAACTGCTGAATGTATCCCAGTGCTATGCTTGAGTAATTGATTGATTTGATTTTTTTCAGGCTTCTGAACATATCGCACAATGGCCGTTAGCAATGTTAGAAGTTCTAATGTGAGAATTTGTATGTCTTCATAGTGAGGTTTTGTGCTACGCTATCATCATTAGCTCTCTAACCTGTTGTGAAAACGTATTATTTGCACTTTTTGACATTTGTTGAGAGGCGAAAAAGCAGATGAAGGCCAAATGCCAAACTAGCGATAGTTTTACATGATTTTTATCACTATAACTAAAAACGTTCACATCTGTCTGATACAGTTTTACATAACTGGATGTTTAACACAAAACGCAGATAATTTTGTTGCTGTTTTCTCAGCTGATCTACATTAATCCAGCTACGCTAGCGTTCCTTGAATTGTGGAGTAGCAGTGACTCATTATTTCTGCAACCGTGGACAGTCAATGGTTGTTCATTACTCTTATCTGTTGTTGCACGTTTAATGATTTCTGCTGCTTGTGTCTTTGCTGCTGTCTTGATTCAAGGACATTATATCTCCAAGCTCGTCAATGGTAACCCTGAGTTGAGATACCCTGGTTTAAAATCAGTGTGAAACTAAACATAAAGCGGTCACTTCTACGTTGTAATCATTTTGTTGCTAATTCAAGACAGAACAAGAACAGAGATGTCATCTTTTAATTTGCAACATTATACCTCATATGAATTGAATTAGGTTGACAAATATATTATCGTGTACCCTTTCTCTGTATCTATGCACGATTAAAAAGTGATGTTTTTATTTGTTCTTAAAGTTGGAGTGAAAAGTCTGATCACGCCTGAACGATAATTGCCACCGAGTATTTTGAACTATGCCGTCACCGTAAACTCATCTTGGTTGTCTAACAACCAAACTAAACACAAGGAGAAAAATGTATTTAGCATGCATGGATTTGTTTCACCCTCCCCCCCCCCAAAAAAAAAAATACCAGCCACCACCAAGGCAGGACTTAACTGGAACTTACAGCAATATTTCTCATTTTCAAGTTCATTAGATCCTCCTAACCCTGCAAACCTACCCAGGTATTACTGCCTAACTGCTCTCTGAGGCGTTTTTAATTAGAGAAGAATCCTTGTTATGTGAGGCAGATGGCACAATCCTCTGTCTTTTGTTAAAGTCACACTAATTAGGATTCTCAGAGAAGATGCGTCCATCCAGAATCCCTAATAAGAAAGCCTGCTTATCCAAGTAATAAGAAGCCTGATGTCTCCTCGACAGCGGTACGCGTCGCGCTGAAAGTCACAAATACGCCCAGACTGGCTTTTTCAGCACACATCGGTGTGTTTAGTCGAACAGGTTTGTGAAGAGCAATTTCTGTATATGTAATAGTGTTTTAATTGGAATGTCTTTTTTGTTTTTCATAGACCAAAAGAAATCTCTCCTTTTTGACACTTTCACTCAATAGTGGTACTAAATGATCACAAAGTTAGGTAATAGCAGAAAGAGCTAACAAAATGCTCTCTGCGGTGCAAAACGTATTCGCTCATCTGCCCTTAATCACGAATGTGGCATCCCATTGTTGCTGAGCAATCAGCATACCAAGCATACCGAACAAGAACCCCCACTGCTAAAGCGTTAAGGGTTAATTTCACCCGACATAATAGGCCACACTGAGGAAGTGGCCCACACCATCATTCCTTTTAGGGTTAGTCCTACAGTCCAAAGGCAGCCACATGCAGCTGCTTGCCCATAAAGTCCCGTTTGACGAAGCTCTCCATGGATTGTCCTTGAGCTAATCTGAAGGGTACTTGGGAAAGATGGCAACCGCTTTGCAACACGCTCTTTGCATTTGCTGACCCTGCTCTGTGATTTTACATGGGCTATCACTGTCTTTGCTGAGGAGAACCCTTAAAAAAAAATAAAATTAAGATTCCTGTTGAGACTGAGAACAAAAAGCCCATTGCAACACTTCCTCCTCATCTTTCGTAGGAAAACTGTTTTTATAGTCGCTTGAAATGATTGAAGTCTCCTTCCAGGACAAACTTATGGCCTGCTCTGTATGGACGTACGCTGTGGGGTTCTAGAACCACCCTGAACATGGAGCGATTCAACATGTTACCTAATCCTGGGAATGTTCTTCTGGCGACGGAAGACCGTCTTTGTAGTTGTCTTTATGTGTGTCTGAGCGTTCAGTTCTGACTCCTCCTCTACACCTACGTTTTTCAGCTTTAACGCCAGTTTCTAGATGTAACTACTGAAACAGTCTCAGTTTTGGTTTCTGTTCAGCTGGTGAACGTTAAGCCACTTCCACTCACTGGTTTGTTTTAAGCACCTTTAGTTGCTTGGATGAGTTCAGAGGCACCTCGTGACATCGTGATGCAGAGCTGTGTGTCACCTGCGTAGTCATGGTAACGAGTCTCATCTCTTAGACACTGCACAAGAACATAGCTCGCTCCCTCTTTACCTGTTTTTTGCACATCAGCACATCAGACGTGCTGCCGTATGCATGAATGTTGTTGCCATTCCATTTTAATGAGCGTAGTAGTGTTCAATTATGGTGAGATTTTGTTATACAACAGAGAGGTTTGTACCTGTATATGTTGGCATACCAGAATGAATGAGGTAAACATTATTAACCCTTCAACATTCCTTCAAATTAAGGAGCGTAAGGGACGCAAGAATGCGCTGTGCTGTTTTTCAGTCTTCATGCACGGCTGCACAGTGTCTTGTAAGTCTAAACGTTTTTATCACGTTGCAGCCACAAACGTCAAGTGGACCGTTACTGTGAAGTTTGAGGAAAATCGCCAGACCTGGAGAAACAACAACAACAACAAAAACAACAACAACAAAAAAAAAAAAAATAAAAAGTTTAAAGAATTCAGCATTTCCCGGACTCATTGGTTGCTTACCTTGGAGAAGAACAATATCTATGAATCACTGGACTTTCTAAGAGTGCAATCAATAATGGTTCAATAACTCCTCATCTCCCCTGTGTACTAATGGCCAAAGCAGGCTACACAAAAACAAACACGACGGAGTTCAGAGAGACAGCTCTATGCTCTGTGACTCTTTCTTCAATTATGCACTGTAACTCACTCTGCAATGACTTCGGAGTGCAAAAACTGACTCCTGTGTTTTTTTGTTTTTTTTAACCCACTCCCTCCATTTGGTCCAGTTTTGAGGTGCTTTGTGTTTGGCCTCCCTTCTCGGATTCAATATCGGTCGCTTTTCTTCTTTTTCAGAGGCAGTACGGACATCACAATTAGGGAGAATAATGCACCACTTAATTCAATTTGCTTTTAAGACAGAATTTATAATGGAACGGGCGAACGAAATTTTCTACTTGAATCATTTTCATAAATTCTTATAATTAAGTTCACTCCTCCGTTGGCTCTAAATGTCATACCTTTAGCTCAGAAACATGCCGCCGTACTCTTAAACCAATTAATCTTTAGGATGAACTTTTTTCTCTTCTTCAGCAACATATTCTCGAGTCGACAGAGTTTCATTGCTTTGACTACGATATTATCTTTATCGCCGAAGACTATATTCATTATCTCTGCCTGGGCTGCACACATTCGTAAAATAGCTTCAGTGAAAGGAAGAGGAGCAAGTATTTTTTTAAAGCCCTTAGTTCATTTAATGCTGCAAACATAACTACTTAAATTGTTTATTATGGCAGATATAACCTAAAAAAAAAAAAAAAAAAACACTTTCAACTCAACTGTCTGCTTTTATTAGAAGATTTTCAGGATGCATTTATTGTTAACTGGTTATTAAGACAATATCTTCCTTGAAGTCTTTTTCTCTGGTTGTCGGGAAGTTTCACCCATTTCCCATTTTACTTGTTTTGTCCTCCATTTTGTCAAGTCATACCCACCTCAGTTTTTTTTTTTTTTTTTTTTTTTTTTTGTCAAATTAGCAAAAAGGGGGTATTGACCTCGAGCCATTTTCAGGCAAAGGGTTGCAAAAAAAATGCATTCACTCGATCTGCATCAATGGATATTTTACTCAGTGTTCTGTCCTAGTGCAGAAATTAATAAAATGTGTATTTTCTATTTGAGTTGTAGAGTTTAAATGTGCTACTTTCTAAGTCTGTTGGCACAGATTAATGTTATTTCCAGAAACATAAAGACTAAGCTATATTCTTAGTTTTTTCAATGGGAATTAGTAACCCTGGGCAAGCTTTTCTCCCCCTATACAAAACCATTTGAAGAAGTCGACTCAAGACAAAGATTGATATGACGTTAATAGCTGCAGCTCGATCTGCTGAATGCCAAATCTTTTATGCGAACACTGCGTCAAACCGGAATGGCCCATTTATCAAGCATTTGGAATTACTGTGGAAAGATTTTTGCTGACTTGAGCCAACAGAGTGTTTGCATTATCCCAAATAAACATTGATGCTCTTTAGCTGAACGAACATGGCCAATACAAATTCATGGAAGGCAGGAAAAAAGACATCTGCCACCCCAGCCACCGCCGTCTTGCTGTCACTCTCAGATGACAGAATAGTTCAACCTACACTCTAGCTTTTGGTCAATAGATGAACGTGTACAAGCGACGTCTTCCAATAACTCCGCTCGCGTCTTTTTAAAGCCAGCCGATCAGTTGTACGATGATTACAGCACTGGAATAATGGTAATGGATTTGGCAAATACGCAAAATCCATAGAAAGGAAAATGTAGGATGGGAGTATCACATATACAACCACAATTGTTGAGGGGCTTGTGGGAGTTTGGTTATTTGAGGGCTGCAGAGTCGTGGGGCGTCCTTGTATAACCTCCTTTAGGGTTTGAGGCCAACCAGGAGGAACTGCTTCCTCCTGGTTGGCGATCAGGCTTGAAGAAGTTCAAGTTGTGCCCCAAGCATGGAGCAACTCCGGAAGAAAAATTAAACTCCTGTTTTCAGTTTTTCAAACTCTTTGCTGGTTTGTAGCAGGGCATGGTGTGGAGTGTAAATCAGGGGCCTCTACTGTAGGTTTCGAATACAATCCAGTTCCAACACAGCTGAAGCAAATCAGTGGCTCGTTGCTAGGCCTTTGCTGAATTCAGTCATTTGATCAACCCGTTTTGGATTTTTGAGTCATCTAAAACCTGCAGGACCACCAGGGTTGGAGACCTCTAGTCTCAAATTCATCTTGATCGGGATGCCTTCTTGGTACCTCACTTTAGACGTTCTTGCATCCACCCAGAACTCCTTGGAGGAACTCCATCTCCTGAATCTACCGAGAAGGCCTTGAAACCCAACATAATGATGTAAAAGCAGTACCTGGGGAGAAGGATGTCTAAATTTTCCACCTGGACCTTGAAGAAGACAATGGAGATGGATAAAACTGGAAAAAAATGTGCATGTTTTTTTTAAAAAAAAACAAAAAAAACAAGACCTTTCTGCTTTTGCATTGTAGACAAGTATCAAAAGTGTTTTTATCATTATTTTTCATCCATGGCCCCTCAAGTTTTTCAGTGCAATGAAATCAAAGGTGAGTGCTCTGCTTTGCATCCTGCTACTCTTTGATGCAACGCTGAGGTGCGAGGCGCAGCATTTAAATCCCTACAGCTAATGAGAGCATTAAGGAGACAAAGTGTCAGGGTGCCTCACCTTGAGATACCATGTGCATTTTATCACAGGCCAATTAATTATGAGATAATTAGGCCACGGGTTGGAATAATTTTGTTGTTTTTTGCCCTCGTTTGCCGAGCGGCGGAAATGGCAGCGCGCAATCCATTCGGCTTGTCTTTTGTCCGGAGAACGAACGGAGAAAAAAAAATAAATCTATATATATATATAACAAGGGGTAAATTCAAACAGAGGCTGCTTTGCCCTTAGTTCAGCTACAATAAATAGCCCGGGCCCTCCCTGCATTTGTCATATTGATTTTTCTTTAATGATATGCACTTGAAAGTAATTTCCTTGTCTCTGCATTGTCAGCGGTGACTAATCAGATTTTCCTGAGACAACCAATTCCATACCTCAAGGAAATGCTTGGCCACAGATACTGGTCATCCAAGTGACACAGACATCACCTAACAGCTTGTTCAGGTGCAATCTTTTTCTCTGAGCGCATGGCCGGAATACTAAGCATGCACCATCTAAAGGGTGTCCTTCCTTTTTTTTTTTGCCCCCCCCCCCTTAGAGTATAAAGCGTATGTCATGAATAAATACACAATATGACTTATCCTTTCAATGCAGCCATGCATACATTGCACATACATCCCTCTATGCATGTGGAATGTATTTAGCTTTTATTGTCTGATATTAGACACAACAATTCTCATTCTACTTTGTTCCTCATAGACTAACTAATAAAGAGCGCAAAAACGGGCAAACACTGTAATAGCCCGTGTGTTGGTTAGATTTTCATAGGCTTCACTTCAATATTTAACCTTGGCCAAGTGAAATTTGAATATCTAATCAATCCTGTCGTATTAAAGTTGAGTGCTAATCGCCATCGGCTCATTATTATTTCACAAGGCGGCTCCATTTATGAAATGTCACTCAAAATAGTGTACCCACAAGCCAATCGATGCCGGCCGTCTCTCTGTCTGAATGTTTCATTTGCTGTAAATACAGAAACACAGAGAGCGAGATATGGATCAGAGGCAGGCAGCGGGACGGCCACATGCGGTTTCTGTGCTGGGAGGAGGCTCGCTGAAAAGCCATTGATCAGCGGGGTCAGTATTCTGTTTCCTGCAGGCCCACTGCAGTTCTTAGCCATGACTAAGGCCCACTGGGGCCAAGATGTTTGGAGTCAACTGGTGACCTTTGAGGCCGGCTGTGAAACCATGCTATTGAAGGAGGAGAAATTTATGGTGGCGTCGATGTCGCAAGCTCTTTCCCATCACGGATCGGTCTGTGGACAAATTTGCAGAGGCAGCTGACATAACAAGGCATATTTTCTTAGTTATGTATATTGAATAAGCGTTTCAACCTGGTATCCATCCATTAGCTATATCCTCTTATCCTTGGGAGGACGTAGGGGGTCCAGTTCCTGTCTTCAGCTGTAATTGGGTGACAGGCAAAGTACACCCTGGGCAGTTTATCACAAGGCGATATAGAGACACACAGGACAAATAGCCACACACACACACACACATGCACACAGACCACATAGAGATAAATTCACCTAAACGTCATATTTTTAGATTGCGGGAGGAAGCCTGAGTACCCAGGGAAAATGTCCGGAAGAGAAAAGTGTCCCTCCACAACTCATCCTCAGGTTCCACGTCCAGACGTCTGAAGCATCTACATTAATCTATGCGCACAATTAATACTGGAGTATGTAGATGGTTTGGAAACGTCTTAAAGTCATACTGCTCAAAATGAGCCTGGTTATGTGTTGGAGAGATAAATGTGTCTCCGCGGGAATGTCAAAAACACAGCAAATGTGCTTAAAAAATAAATAAATAAATAAATCATACATATACTTTCACCCGCAAAAGTCATGAGGACTTGGAAAATAAAAACCGCGATGATCAAAGAAAACCCAAATCCACAGTTCAGTTCTTTGTTGAAATTCTTAAGGATGTTTTTTGGTTCTAAACAGGGAGGTGCCTGATGGGGTGGGGAGGTGGGGGAGAAAAAAAATTCTAGTGTCATGCTGTTGCGTTTCTCTCCTATATGTCAGTGTTTTCACACTTCAGTCCGCGCTCCGTCCTCCCACAGAGCGAAGAATGGGAGGGGGCGGCGCAGTGTGTTTACCAAACAGTCTGTGTCACACGCGTCTCTAAACACACCACCCACCACTGCACACCGGCTAGCACTCCTCCCTCGCTTTGTAGTCGTGGCTTTGGTGAATTTTCCTGAAATGCGCACGTTTACCATCGCCAGCGGCATAAACAATTATCAGTCAGCCCTAATCCACTGTTCCGCATACATATGAGGCTTTCACGCACGTCGGAGACGCGATGCTGTCACTTTTTTTTTTTTTTTTTTTCACGGCTAATAACATTTGACTTGGCAGACAGAGCACAACACGATGCATGACTAGGAGCCTGCACCGAGGCTTTAAATGTGTTGGCATGCCTGGATCAAAGACAATGAACATGTGCCGGTCAGAGATCCCATCTGCGGGATGGTCAGTCGATACTTACACGTTTGTGGAAAAAGTGTTTTCCTCCTGAGAGATTACTTCTGTTTTTTGTTTTTTGTTGTTTTTTTTTCTCTCTTTTTGCCTTTCTTGTCAGAGCAAACGTACCAGGACGACCGGAGAAAACACACAACGGAACCCATGAGAAAGAGCCAACATGTGAAAATAAGGTTTCCTCTCAGTGAACCGTGAGTTGATCATTATTAACCACAGTTTAATTAAATCTGCCCAGACTCACTCGGACGTCGTTGCTTCCGGAACTTAATATGAGAACACAAATTACGGTGACAGATCTCGAAAACCGACGAGAAAACAGAGCTATTGATGTCAGTCATTCTAGAAAGGATTGCAAAGTCATTTCTGTGGTTTTGGAGCTCCGGTGAATCACCGTGGGGGGGGGGGGGGGGGTACCCGCCAAGGGAAAAAAAAAAAAAAAAAACGGGGAAGGACCTTACCAGGAATTGGTCACTTAACAAAAATTATCCAATAGCTCAAAAAGGACTCCAAAAAAAAAAAAAAAAAAAAAAAAAAATGCAATCAAAAGCCACACATGGCAAAAAATTCCTATTTCACATTTTCCCAAAACAAAACATCCTGATTATCCCCAAGAGTTTTGGAAAAACGTTTTGCAGATTGAAGTGACAAAAATGATACTTTTTTGGGGACCGGCAGACACTGTCGTGCCTAAAATGTTGGTACTGCGCCTGTCAGGACGTCTTGCTGTCGTCGAGGCAACCGTGAACTCTGCTCTGAAGAACCCAGCCAGCATTTTCAAAACATTATAATCACATTTACACGTTTGCATATCTGCCGCCCCTTTCTGAAAGTCAGTAGCTCGCCAACTGCACACCGGTTCTTGTGCGTCTTGCTTCTTCCAGGTAAATTATTTACCAAATCAGCTTTTCCCCGACAACCTCGGGCTGTTTTCAGCCAAGACAGACATGTTGTTTTTGGAGACACCAGCTATAATTATCTACCAGAATTCCTCCAAGAACGCGAGTGAAACTGAGGACTTGGCACTTATTGTGTGAAGGAAATCCCAGAAGCAGTAGATGAACTGCGTTCAACCATGTCTGGTTCACAGATAAAGGCATTACATACACATTGTGCCATTTTGGATAGGCCATAAAACACACAGTTGCAGGCACAGTGCATAATTGCCTCCCTGTACCCCGCTTTGGGCATTTCTTTTTTTTTTTTTTCTTCGTTTGTTTTGATTTTTTTATTTGATTTTTTTTTTTTTTTTTTTTTTTATTCACCAACTATAAAACACCCACAGGCAAATGCTTGCATGCATAACTACGAGACACCACAAATGAAAATGATTGGACTCCAAAGGCCCGTGTGAATACTGTGCACTGGAGGGCATTTGTTTTCTGTGCATATTGTTTGGTTTGTTTTTGCCGTATGGGTTCATCAATAATGCAGAGCGACTTAACCAGCCATTACTATGATGAAGACATCAAAATGCAAAGCAAAAAGCCTGCGAGCTCGCCGATCCAACAAGAGCTGCCTGCAAAGGGAGGACCACAGACTGGACAGACTTTTAATTAGTGGGCTTTGTATCTGAGCCAGACAGCAGATTGGCTGCTTGTTCTTTGTTGTCGACATAGCCATAGAAACCAAGAAACACAGTTGGAATTATGGGAAATTCAGTGCAATTAGGAAGAGCATGATGGTCAAATTGCGACCGGCTAACTTTACCAAAAGGCGAATGGTTCAACACACAGATCTGGAAAAAATGAAGAGACCACTTAAAATGATCAGTTCCTCTGATTGTAGTTTTTGTAGGTATATGCTTGAGTAAAATGAACACCGTCCTTCTATTCTATGAACTACTGACGACGTCTCTCTGAAATTCCGAGCAGAAATTTTGTAATTACGGAGAACGAGAAACGTTCCAAATAACCAAATAAAGGATGCGGTGCTTTCAGATCTCAAAGAGTGCAAATAAAACAAACTCATATTCATTTAGAAGCAACAATGCTGATGTTTTAACTCAGGTGGCATGGCCACAAGGTATTCAATGGGGCTCTTAGTCTTTTCCAGAGCCGCTTATGCATTAGCGGTGGGGCTCAATTCAAACTGCTTCATTTCCAGGTCGGTAATTAATCGCATTTCGAAAACCACACATGGAGAAAATAAGACGTCTTCAACTCAAAGCGCCCTTTTTTTCATGTGTTCTTTACGTCATTAGCAGCGAAGAGTTAGCAAGTTCATTCTGTCTATCTTTGTGTGGTTTATTTTCTATGACGCTGATTGGCTGTAGAGCTCAGGAATTCTGTAAGATTCTGCGATAGTCTCAAAATGGTTTAACTGTGCGTTTTGAGGCCAATTGCCAGAAAATGCTTCGCTAGACAGGCTTGCTCTTTGCTGACAACAATGACATTTTAATGTTGCGAGGTCTAAAGGCAGCCAGTTCATTTGTTGGTCCGGAAGTTTCCTTTATACCGGCTTTGTGAACAGAGTCAAATCACACCGAAGAACACGACTCAGCGACTAAAGGAGGACAGCAGCATTTTTGTAACTCTTGTCCAGGACATATTATGCAATACTGCTGCGTCCTTTCACTGTGGTGCATTTGATTTTTCTGAGAAGGATTTTCTCAACCCTTGAACTGTCGCTTACATAACTGAAATATTCATATAATAACCAAACACACGGGAAAAAGAATCAGAAATACAAACGTCTTAGGCACACAAGATTAGATTTGTCCTCCTGAAATGCTTGGTGCGAGTCATTCATTTTTGCTTCTGATTTTCTAAAAAAATAAAATAAAAAATAAAAAATTACGAAATAGCCACAGTTTTTAGTAAAAAAATAATTATCAGTCAGCGTTTTTTTCCCCCCCCCATCTACTCAGACATATGCAGGCAACATGCTTGAAGTTCTCCAAGCGTAGAGAACATCTGCCTCAGAGAGCAGAACACTTATTTCGGTTTTTGGCCGCTAAATATGAGTTAATGTAGCATTTTGAACATTTTTTTTATTTATTTATTTTTTTTTTTTTCAGAGACAGCAGGATAGCACCTGTTCTTTCTACATGGAGAGCAAGAAGCAGACAGTGAATTTATTCCGCCATGACTCACGATTTCACTAATCCCAAAAACGGCGGCTAAATTTAGTGAAGCTGAGCGACTATGAAAAGTGAGGCAATCTTCCCTTTTCCTGCGGAGAGAAAGAAATTTGTACTTTCTGGTTAGATTTTGCACTTGTGGGTTTTTCCCAGATGCTTTTATTTCAACCAGCAGTCCAAGGCCTCGCAAACAAAATTATGCTGAAAAACAACAACAACAACAACAAAAAACAGCTTTTATTTCTGTCTGAACAAAGTGAAAATGTGGATGAAAAGTAAAAGCTGAGGGGAAAAAAAAAAAAAAAAATTGCACAGACGTCTACAGATGTCTAAAAGTTGTTAGTATCTTTGTTTAGGCTAAAATCTGACTGGACCAAAGGTCAACCAATGTTGACCTTGGGTTTCAAAGGTCAACATTTCAACAAATTTCCTGATATATATGTGTATATATATATAGATATATATATAGATATATATATAAATATATATCTATATATATATATTTTCTCTCTCTAAAAATCTTCTCTCTGATTCACCAGTCAGGTTGTGCCTCTGATTCTCTTCACAACCCCACATAAAAATAAATAAAAAAATAATAATTTAAAATCAGCACGCTTTTCCTTGCAATGAAGTGCATTATAAATAGTGGTGGGTCTTGTTTATAATTTTTAATGAACTTAATTGCAGGGTTTGTAAATAATTAATCGCATTTTAATGAGGAACCACATATCAACAGAATAAGCAACATTTTTAATGCGAAAACCCCTTTTTGGTGCTAAATTATTGACTAAGTAGATGAATGAGCTCAAAAGAAGTATTCTTATTGTTTTTAATCTGTTAATGGTGCAAAGTGCTATTGTTATAATAATAATAATAATTATTATTATTATTATTAATATTGTTGTTGTTTGTTCCAGCTGGAACTGTTGCGTTGATAAAAAAAAAAAATAAATAAATGTGATTAAAATCTCAAAATTAGTTAATAAACATGTCCAAGTCTTTGCCCTAATGCGAACTAATATATGGCAGTTTTTGCTTGATTATAATTAATGTTTATATTATCAATATAGTAGCAGTGATGACAAATGCCTATTCATACAATGGGAATACTGGATATTTATGACTGGAAAAGTGTGCAACTTTGACGTGAAAAATGTTGCAACAGCTTCTTCTTGTCTGTTATGACGATATTAGTGGAAGGCAAACAAGTTGAAGAAAAATCTCGGACAAAAATGCCCATTGACTGCAAGTCAGAACAATCCCTGACCCCGACCCTGGACACGCAAAAGCAAACGTTTCCGAAAACCACACAACTCTTGACAGAAATATTCCGGAGAAGCACCTTTTGAATCGAACGTGTTATTCTTTAAATTATTCAAACTGACACGGTTTTAAAATTCGGAGTCGGATCTGGGCCTCTGCCACGTTTATATCGCATGCATTTGCCAGAACGCCGAGACGTCCGCAGTATGGCCGTCAGCTCCAGTAGCTTCTGTCAAAGCGAGCTTTAACAAACACAGCAGCAGCAGCAGCAGCAGCCGTGGTCACATTTAAAATAGTGCAGCGGAGTGGTTTGTCTGACCTTTTCATAGGGCATTGCTGTAGAGAAGAATGTACCTGTCAATAAGACTTTTCATGGATCACTTACAGTATTACAGCTTTCCTTTCTTTGGGCCAGGCAGGGCAGCCATCCTGGTCCAAACAACATCACAATAAACACACAAGAAAAGACGCAGAGCAGTTATTTTTAATCTTTTCTGAACAGTTATGAAAAGCTGCAGTATGTAGCTTTTATGAAAAAAAATATGTTTTTTCATATATTTGATATAACTGTTAATATGTCCTGACTGGAAATCTGTGAAAAAAAAAATTAAGCTCCTCTACAGAAAACATCGCACTTAACCAATCAGAGCCAATAGGAGGGTCTTGGTGCTGTTAGTCATGCGAGTGTACGTGCTGTTCAAGATTGCTGCAGCTATGCTAATGGCGGAGAAACAACTTACTGTTTTTGACTTACAACGTTTAAATAAAAATTAGTTTTAACATAGAATTTTTTTTTATATGTTGAAAAGAAAAAGAAAATAAATAAATTTATATGTTAAAAGTTTTATAAAAGTTAGCTACTGCGGCTTAAAGGTCTTCACCAGCAGTGGCTGCCCATGACACAGATTCCACCATAAGCAGAAGTTAAACTATTATTGATATTTGGTTTATGACTCGTCCGAAGATTTCAAGAACAAAAATGAATGAATGAAGCGACTTCCTGTATCAATTCCGTCAATAAAGCCTGGATCTTGTCTGAAGAGGTAAGGACATCGAATCTGTCTGGCAATTCTGGGGATTAATAAATAAAAGCTACATGTGGATTTTGTCCGAGCTTGTTAAAACAAGTACCTGCTAATGAGGGCTCCGACACGGCTAAATGCGGGATGCCTGACGTGTCGTTTCGCAGCGTTCCTGACTTCTAATACCGCCTTTAATCAACACGGCTCGGCAGAAGGTATTCAGAGGGCATTCCTCTCACCTCGCCGGCAACCCTCGCTGGCAGATGCTTTGCATATCAGACCTGTTGGATCAATATGTTATTAGTGAACAACCTCTCTGAGGCATGTCAATTAATTCTGGGCTGTCTGCCGGGGCCCCCGTTGCATTTCCCCTCCTCGGCCCCACGAGAAAGGTGGGTGTCTGAAGGATTTGTGACTTAAACTGAAATGAGATTTCATCCACAGGGTCCAGGCAGTGGATAGGAAAGATTAGTCGTGCATTGATTAAATGGATTTGAAAAGGTGTAAAAATAACATCAGTTCATCACCACTTGTGTGCCAAGACCCAATACTTTAGATGTTTGAATCACTCAGATTGTTGTTGACTCGGTTGATGCATTATCTGCTGTGTTTTTCTGTTTTTTTTTTTTTTTTTTTTTTTGGTTCTCTCTCTGCATTCTGATTAGGATTGGTCAATGCAGATTGCATAATTAGCACGTTGAGCAGTACTACAAATCTGCTGGACAGTCTCTTCAGCTGAAGGACCACAGATTGTACTGTGGTGCTCATAAAACAACTCGGTAGCGTCGACAGCACAAATGTATGGGTTGTAGGAGTTTGGTTTGGTTGTCCAATTCGCATCGACTGAAAGAGAAAACACGCTTGGTTCTACGGGCATCAATGTTTCATGGCGTTTGTTTGACTACTTTCGCAAGCAGACCCTCCAGAAGACCTGGTATGTCCAAAATTTACTTATTTAGCGTTTGCCTTTAGGTTGCTGAAGGCAGGAGACGAGTTGTATTGCTCCATTCTGAATTTAGTGGGGCCAACAATTTCTTCCCGAAGTTTTATTTTTTTTTATGGTGTTATGAATTTCAATAGAGCGCCGCGTTAGAGTTGGTGTATTTTGTTGGTTGCAATATTCCCTGGTCCATATTTCTTTTGCTTCTGCAACAGAGTGTCCAAGACGCATCGCTTGACTTCGATGTTTTAATCGCGCTGTCAATCGCGCGTACAGTTATAGTGGTATCTTCATTTTAAAATGGCAGCGCTGTCTTACCATTGCAGATCTCGCCATAACTTGCAGGTTAGTTCATAAAGGTAAAAAAAAAAAGGAGGAAATCCACGCAGCCGTGAAGACGGCTTCACTCTCTCATCTCTCAACCTTAGCAGAGCCTGAACCCGTTCGATCCTTCACACTCTATTCCTGCTCTGTCGTTCACCCTTAATTTAAAGTGCTTTTCTTGTTTACCGTCGAGTTGTCTGATGCATGAGCCGTTACAGTACCAGGAATTGAGTCAATCACTCAAACGATTTATGAAGAGGTCCCCGATTCACTATTAGGCTGGAATGCAACGTGGCAGTTTTTGCTGTTATCCCGGTTTGGCAGGCGGGTCAAGCCGAAGCACAAGACGACAGCAACACTGGTTTTAAAATACTGGAAGCCTATCAAAAGTCCTATAAAAATGTTTCTTCATGGCTCAGGCAATTTGCCCGGCAAACGTCTTTTTGTCATTGGCACTGTGTGGGATTGAGGTAGATAAGGTCCATCTCACATTTGTCGGCTGTTTGTCCTTGATGAACCCGGACTGGTGTCGCGCACTGCTGGAGATCTGGCCGAAATACGTTTGAATATTTTTTGGGAAATATTTCTGGTCACAAAATAACAGCCATGTTTACCCAAAATCACTGCCTCGCAACTACCGGCATTTTTGGATGTTGATTGAGAAAAAGCTCCATGTTTCCACTGCGCCATCAAGACACATTGAGCCAACTGTAGTTATCATGCCGGGCCTCTGCTTGGCGCTGTGACTTCAACTTCAACTTCATCGAATGCTTTTGACCCTTATCAACCACCTTGCTGTTAACCGTAACCTGTCTCTGTCTCCCATGAACAAATTACTTTTGTAACATACCGTATCTTCCGGACTATAGAGCGCACCTCACTATAAGCTCCATCCACAAAGTTTTGTTTTTTTAAAAAAAAAACTGGAAACGTACGTATATAAGCCGCACCGGGCTACAAGCCGCATGGCTCAAAATGTGGGGAAAAAAGTTGCGTCTTATAGTCCGAAAAATATTCTTCATCAGAAATTATGTTAAACTGACCTTTAGGTAGCACGACGCAGCACTATGCTGGCTGCCATTGCTCTTGTTGTTATCTTGCGTATCACGTGTAGAATAAACCCTACAGTTCTGTGTTTCATACCTGCGAGATGTGGGCTCGCTGGTGTCAGGTAAACGAGCGGCAGGATCGCAACAGAAATGTTACGGTTCGACTGACGAGCAGCTCCGCCTAAACGTGGCCATAGCGTCCTGAAGTAGGGCCACCAATCACTCTTTACCTGACAGCATTGTGTTTCGTGCCTTCGCTCTATCTTTTTCTTTTTCGTGTCGTTTTGGGCACCTGCTTTTTGCTTTGCTTCCTTTGACTCAAGCAGCTATTCTGGAATATATGTCGTTTGCATAATGGAAGAAGCTGGATTGGGAGCATTACTACGGGATGAGTCTCGGCTATAATAGGTTCCCCTTTGCTCATTTTGCCAGGGGTAAATGCATAATTTCGTCTCCCTGCGAGATGTGGGAAACCATTGCCATATATTTTGCACGTCGCTGGAAATTGTGGCGGCTATTCCCACTTATGAGTCTCTGGGTGGGAATAGCGGGGTATTCTTTAAATACAGTATAAAGGAGTCGGCTGAATGTGAGTTACTGTGTATTATTTTTCTCCCTCAGACAGAAAGCAAGAGTGTGCAAAGATAGAAGCAATGAGATAACCTCAGTGACTCATGGCACTTTTATAGAAGGCTTTTTTCACATAGAAGTCTTCACACCATCTCCAAATCAATGCTGTCTTGTGAGACGCGGCGCCATCGATATGTTGACGCTCTCTCTTTGTGCGGCGCTGAAACGGCCACCTCGATTTCTCAGAATTTAACTTCACACAACCGGGGGGACCGAGGGACCAGTTCTCTTGAAGTTAAGCCTCCAAGACAGCCTGTCCAGCCATTTCCTGAGATTGACCCCCCCAAAAAAGCAAGAGAGTCTCCGCTGATTTCTCTCCAGACATTTGAAGTAAAGTCATTTTTGCCGGCCGCGGATGACAAAGACGGAGAGACTATTGTTTAAAAGTGTGAGCGATGGTTTTCCTTGCTCCGTTTCCTCGGAGGGGGAGGCGGTGCTGATAGATGGACCAACGCACTCCGAACTCTTTCGTTTTAAGTTCTGCAGGGTGTGTGTGCGGCTTGATTCACTTTTCTCCAGCTGAAGTGATGCTTCAGCGGTGACACGGTTCAGGTCTCAACACTGCGGAACGTCTCCATTAGGCTACATCTCCGCGTCTCCCTTTTTGTCTCTGCAGGGGTAAAACGGACTGCGAAAAACAAGAACGCATCTTAATGATTTGGTAATAATTTGCCGACTGGAATCAACACTAAAAAAAGTGGCAAAATATTTGGTCCACCAGCAGATTTTTTTCACTTGAAATCAGACATGCTTTACTTGAATAGATATATTGCTTTTAAAAATGAATATTAATTAATTAATTACTTAAAACAAGCTATTATATCTTGCTGAAAAGTGATTTGTAAGTGAATTTTGTCTCATTTCAAGTGCACTAAGATGTTTACATTATAAACTAGAACAAAATTAGTTGGTAAGATGTTGCATTTTTACAGTGTACGTGTTAATGTCCAGTTTGGTATGAGCTGATTAATAAAATACGGCATGAATTGAGAAAAACACCGCCAGTTATGTCTGCAGTTGAAGTCAATATGACGTGGATTAGTCATTTGATCAAAACAATCCATTTGAGTCAAATAATCCAGAAATATTTAGTCATTTCACTATTTTTGTTTTGTTCATTTTTAAATTTCCCACTCAAACTTAGACATTTTTAGTCATTGCAAAACTTCATTTGCCTTGATAACACACCCATTAAAACCACAACCGGAGCCGCAGCAATCAAAACGTACCCAAATGAAAAGCAAATTGAGGTAACGATAAATTACTGCTCTGGTGTATTTAAGTATTTCGCTGTCAGTTTGTTTAACCAGTGCAGCGGTGAAGCCACTTACACATTATTCAGCTTCGTTTTCCTCTCTGAATGCCTCTCCTTTTTCCTGTCATATATACAAAAGCCTTCCTTTTTTGCTCACATCCATTCTGCACCGCCTCTCCTCGTCGGCTCCACTTCACACCTTCGCGACCAGACTGCCAACCTCTGGGGAAACGCTTCTTCCTGTTGATATGCAGAGCGCCTCCTCTTCCAATCAGTACTTCTGAAAGGTTGTTACTAATGGTCCCCAAGGAGAGGAGTCAACCTTGAATACATACAAGGCCTCCTCCAGCATTTTTTTTTTTTTTTTTGGCGAGCCATCGGGGGATGTCACATCTTGTTTTTTGCTCCCTCGTCTCTGCACAAGGTACAATTGCGGTGTAATGCCTTGCGGAACAAGAGATACAGCCAATTCGTCTTAGCTTTATTGTCTCTCTGGAACTTTCTGAATAATAAACCGGCTCAACAACTTTTATAGCACGCCGGGATGTTTTATGGTGCTTGTAATCATACAAATCTCCTGCACAAACCCGATATTCTAGCAATTAAGACGGGAGTCACTGACTGCTGAACTGCGTTCGCGCCGTTATGTTCTTTGTGTCGGTGCCACGTCTTACTGAGCACTTTCGCTGTAAATAAAATAAAATAATAAAAAAAAACAAAAAAAACACAGCTATCGAAAGGCTTGCCTGCGACAATGAGCGGGCCGTGATGGGCAGCCACAGTCTTTAGCTGCTGAGAACAGCTTCATTATTCAGCGGGGGAGAAGTGCAAGGACGAGCAGAGGCATTCCATATGTTGCACTTAACAACCAATGAAGCTGCGAAAGGGAGACTCGGGGCAGAAAGAGCTGACAGCGCTCATCCACACCCGGGCTTCCTCCAGAAGAGTCGAGGCAGGCAATAATCTGGCCATAATTAAGGGGGTATAAACCATGCCATGCTGCTATTAGACCAAATAGCTTTGCAACCAATCAGCTATGACATTAACAGCAGAGGCCCACCGCAGCGCTTTTCACTCCTCTCTGATGGAGGAGGCTGCGTCTGTCTCAAGCGTTCGACCGTTTGAATAAAGTCGTGCTACCGTGTCACATCCTGGTTCACGTTCAGCGAACATCAGGAGCAACCTCTTGCGTTCCGAGGCACGATTGACGTCATGCTTTTGGGAATTCGCGCGTGGATGACTGTGGGCATGAACGGCCGGCCAAGCACCCACAGCTTTCTGATCTACTGGAGTACTGACTTTCCTGACTTAATCAGGAAAGTCAGATTGTTTTCGATGCAGGTACTCCGTTGCTTTTTGTATCTGCACGTCTTACTAACAGCAAAATTAGACTTTTTGGAACAAGATTTTGCTTTACAGCTTGATTTTACAATACAACATTTGAGCATGTTCCTGAGCCAGAAAGGCTGTAGATGTTAACATAAAAATCCCCCCAGAACGAGTGACAAAAACTGGTTAAAACTGGAGCAAAAATGACATTTTTGCCTAAATCCTGCTGGAATTTAAGGATTTAAAGTGTTAAAAATTGAATTTTGATTAAAAGTGGTCATTCGTGACTGCAGTGCTGGAGACTCAGCACAAGGCATTTTTAAACCACGGCGTATATTAGCTCTCCAAGACGCTTCCTCACAGACAATTATCTTAACTCTCTATTTCTCACTGAACAAATCGCCTTTTAAATTACTGGCAAAGTCCCCCATCATTATTTTACTCTTGAGTGACCACTGCGTTACGCGTAATATCATCGCTCTTTGGCATTGTTCCACAATGTAGTTGCCTGCCCTGTGCTTTAGGCTCCCTGATTTAAAAAAAACGGCAATTTCTTTGGACGTCGCGCATTCAAGTTAATGCTGGTGTCACGAAGTATTGGGTGCAAATCAAAAAGAAAACGTATAAAAATGTGAACTATAACCGAGATCTTCTGGTTAGTCAGTTTGCGCTCTACAGAAAATACTAAAATTTCATCCGCACTTTATTCTTTTCATTTTTTTTTTTTCCCCACCCCCAAAACGTGCAGCAGTCAACTGTGTCGGGACAAAACCAGAGGAAATCAACAGTTCCACTCTCTCTGTGTCTTCCTGCAGAAATGCCTTGCAGCGGTTCAAACAAAACGTATTTCAAAAACAATTCATGTATAAAACAAGTTATGTAAAAAAACAAAAAAAAAAAACCCACTTTGCTACATTTATCTGTTATGAATTGATTTTACACAGCAAAGCATTGTCTGTTTTCATAATGGGCTACTTGGAAGGATCGCATGTTTGCTCAGCAAATGATCGGACGAGAAATTACTCTTAATGGAAACTATGGACCCTTCCCAACCTATTTCTTTACATGTCCAACAGAAACGGCTGAATTTTCTTGTTGGCCTCCGGCCAGAGTCATAAAACCATGCATCTCTTTTTCTTGAACCTGGGTTGGTGCTTTAACAACTTGTCTTGTCCTGTAAACGCTGAGTCGTGTTTTACGGCTTCCTCTCTGTAATATCCTCTGTATTTCTGATGAAGAAGGGAGGGGGGAAAAAAAAGACCATGCTCTTTTCTAAGGGAGTAGTAAGATGAGGGAAAAAGTCATTTTCCCAGAGCGACTGGTGATCCATAAAAAGAGATCTATGGTCCCCCCCATCAATCCCTTCATACGCTTTCTCAAACGTATCCTGACCTGGGGTCCCATTGGTCAGACAACGCTCAAAAACATTTCAGACTGAAAACAACACACATTCTAACTGTAAGTCATTCTCAACGTGTTTTAGGTTTTTCCTCATGTTAGTTTTTTTCTGTCAGAAACCGTTTTGCTGCAACGTTTTTTGTCTTCACCATTTGCACAGCTGTGGCAAACCAATCCTGAGCTTATACGCAGGTGTGATTGACAGCACTAAGACCCTCCTCCTTGCTGTGATTGGTTTCATCGTTATCTCTCACGCGTTATGCGGTCAGAATCGAGTGACAGTTTTAACAAACATAAAAAAAATCTGTGATTTTTAAAAAAAATGTTACCTGCCACAGCTTTAATCTTTAATTAGGTGAAACAACATACTGGGGGATGATTAGGAATTCAAAACTTCTTGTACAGAATACTAATAAAAATGCAATCCTACTTAATTGTAAGTTTTTTCTTTTGTGCCATATGCCCTTAATAGTTCTATTATTTACTGTAAGTGCAGTCTTTCTTTGTTCTCATGAGTGCTGACAGGTAGCTCTGAAGTTAGCTCAAGTTTAGCAATAGCTTATCACAAGCATTGTGAAAGTTGCAGCTGATATCCTGGATGCCGTCGAAGCTCTCCAAAACTCTGGGATAGGTTTCGCTTTACCTTGAGGCTGTTGTCATCCTTCCAGTCTGTGCGCACTTTTTTTTTTTCCTCCTTCCACTGAACTTTCCAACAAATCTGACCCCTGTAAAACCGGCATGCCCTCCTTTGCTGACTTGCTGCTGGACAAAGTTGGCGTGATTGTGTCCATGAAACATCTCTGGATTTAAAATCCTTCTGTTTCATTGGTCTTATGTATGGTTCTCTAAATGTATTTGAATTTCAAGTTAGCAGCTACATGTCACTTTCACCAGAAATACCAGCGATAAATGACGGCAATATATCATTTTATGTAATGCATGAGTGGCTGTTCTACGATATTGTTCTACATTTCAATGGATACCTTCAATTTTTTTTAATGTGGAGCCTCTGGTACGCTCAGGCAGACCACTCAGGTGAGCTGAAATATTGAGGAGACCGTCAGGCTGGAGTCTAGACAAACATCTGCCTGGTCTGTGAGCCATTTTCTGTACATTCATCCATTTTTAAACGTGACCTTGTTCACGTCAGGACCAGCCCTGAGACACTGGGAGGGGGCGGGGAGACGCCGCGGGGAGACGCCGCGGACAAGTCGCGCTTTCTTAGCTCGGATGCATAAATCCCTGGACTCACATCTGCGCCTGGGAGACGACGGCTTTCCAATCACCAGAGAGAACGACAAAAAGAAATGAGTTGGAATATTTTATGTTCAACAGAAAAGCGCCTTCCTTCGCTGGCTCGTAGGAAATGAAGCGGCGTTCTTCCTCTCCTCTGATTTATTATGTAAATCACTTTCAGAGTTTAGACTTAGTTTTAAACCTCCATTAATCGTAATGTATTAAAAAGAAAAAAAAAGAAGAAAAAATCAGTTCATTGACCAGGAGATGGCATTTTGCACCAGTTCCTATACTCACAAAAAAATTATGAAGATGTAAATTTATTAAAGACCTTAATTAAAAACTCATTATCATGCTAATTTGGCCCACTCTTTGATTCATTTCGGATGCCTTTACAATAATGGTGAAAGTCACTTCTAAAAACAACGTATAATATTATAGGTCTGTTATTTTCTGTATTTTAAGGCTCGAGTGTTAATGTTTGAGAGCGAGAGCGGCATGTCAAGTGTCCCTTCAGGAAGCGGTTCCTTCTGATTAAGTGCTTTCGATTAGCTGAACTGAGAAAATAAGAGGTGCGTAACAATGGAATAATTAGTTTTGAAATGGGAGACCAATTAGCTTTTCTTTGTGTGGAAAAACTTTTAGTTGTCACGCGGCCCGACCCAATTAGCAACGAGGAGCACTCTCACTTTTAGGGGACTGCGGAGACGATTTGACCTGACCTCTCGCGCAATACAAAATGATCAAAGTTTATCGAAACTGTACAGGAAGACAGAGAAAACTCAGCCGACTGGACGCGAGGCTAATTTAAGAGCTGAGGTCCGACATGTCCAGGTAGAAAAAAAAAAAAAAACCTATCCTGTAAAACATGAAGCTCCTGCTACTGATTTTTGTGAGTCCAAAGTGGAGCTGATGTTTCCTATAAACTGTGTGTCAATGTCAGTTCAAATAAGTGAAAAAACAAGGTTTTGTTGCAATATTTTCAATTATTTTTATCGTGAACTGCTTGTTTTGTTTCAGGCAGATTCGAATCAAGGTGAAGATGTTTTTAAAATACTTTGAAAAAGTATTTTCAATACTTTTACAAAAGTATTGAAAAGTTTTTTAAAATACTTTGAAAAAGTATTTTAAAAAGTTAATAAAAAGTTTAAGTTTGAATACGGAGGGTGGGGGGGGAGGGAAGCGTGAAAAACCATTTGAAACCATGCAGATAATTAGTTTCATGTGCAAGTAAGGTGCAGAAATGCAAACGTGCATTAAACAATGGAGAGAAACACGTTGAAATGCTCCCGGCTCAATCGTTACGCCGTTTCATTTTGCGTCTAACTCATGCACTCTGCAGACACGGGGGTGCCAGATTGTGTTGAGCGAAAGGCAGAACCTCTTAAATCTTAAAGCGACGCCCAAAAGATTGTCCCTGCGAATTGTTGAATCACAGAGAAGATCAGGCGAAAACATGAAATCCTCAACGGGATGACGTCAGCTCGGAATAAAAATAGGAGACGCAAAAAAAAAAAAAAAAAAAAAAAAATGTATGAAAAGAAAAGGACCCAAGAGAAACAGATCGGATTGAGAGACACAGGTGTCAGACTGCTGGGAGTTGGAACAAGAAATTTCACACACTGCAAGGTACTGGAGCAGCTTGTGTTTCCAGTCATGGTGTGATTCAGGATGTTGCAATGGCGAGAAAGCAGAGGGAGCCGATCTTGCAGCAGATCTGGTGGAATATTTGGAAATGAAAGACGTTGACAGAAATTAATCCGACGACGTTAATATCATTCGCTGTTCATACTGTAACCTAAATTCATCCCATTTTAGCTCACCTTGCTCTGATTTTTTTTTTGTTGCCCTGATGCTACGCTAATTGATTTTTTGTATTAAATATTGTAATATAGATTATTTAACTTCTTTTGCATTTGTTTTTCTTATTTTTCCTTATTAGTGTTTACAACATTTCAACCCGTTTGACTCCTTGTTGAAAACGCCTCTCTCAGAAACAACTAAAACATCGTTTTGAGTCTCTCAGGGTTTAGTTTGTAATTGAAAGCAAAAACACTGACATTAAAGCTAATGTGGACTTCAGAGTAACAATCCAGTCACGTGAAGCAGAAAAAAAACAAAAAAAACTCAGGCTCTTCAAAAACAAAGAAAAATTAAATTTGATCAAAGCTGACAATTTGAGACCTTCAGAATATCGAAAAACACCAGACCAGACCTTTAGGACCGTTTCCTGTAAGTTAGGATCAATTTAAAACGCATTTGGGAAGATTTAAGTCCTTTTCTGCTGTACAAAGTAGTTTTCATCTCATATTTGCTCTGATTTACGGAGCCAGTAGCTAAAATAATATTCCATTAAAGTTGATTTTTAAGTGTCTGCTTTTACTCTTTAGACTAAACTAAACTGAACGGGACCATAAACGCAGCATGCACAAATTTTACAAAGTGAAGAGAAAAAGAAAAGTCCCATGACATCACTGGACTGGTGAAAACTAGAACAACGCCTAATTATTTCATATAATTGTTATGATATCTCTTAGTTTTACATAAATAAAATGATTCTTCAGCCTTTATATTTAATGTAAGTATAAAAACACTGATTGAACATAAAAGGATATACATTATAAGTTTATACAAATTGTACTTTGGCTCTTAAACTAAAAGGGATTTGGAATCGTACAAAATGTGTTTCTCGACAGATCCTGGTACTTTTGTTAATTAGATGGAAATATGGCGCCCCAGTTTCTGTGTGAGGAGTTGATTAGCGTTTGCTGCACAGCTTCTTCCTGTGAGGACCAACAGGACTCTCCTTGCCTTCAGGGCAACACCGCGCTGGATCAGACTTCAGCTGCAGTGTGCGATGAAAACGGGTCACGTTTGCCCAGCTGATGACTTAATAGGGTTTGCACGTGCGTTTTCTGTTTTTTTTTTTTTTTTCTTTTTTCTTTTTTCCTCTTAATTGTAGATTAAGGATTTCTTTTGCCACATCGGGCTGTGAAAGAGGAGGAAGTGTGCCTCTTTTACATGCATGCCTTCGTTACCCTGGTTTTTATTCTCACAAAGCCCAGCTTTTAGCAGATGGAGGCCATTTCAGGGTAGCAATGTGTGGCAAACAGAACTGGTCTTTGAGGAGGAGACATGTTCTGCCTTTGCAGCATTTAAAAACAATATAAATGTGGCGGGATTTTCGCCGAAAGTGGTTGGAAACTAAACTCCAAATGCACTATGACATGCATTTGATGACCTCATATGAGCCTCACTGAAGAATAAAATCCTCTTTTGTAAAAGTTGCTGCCATGTTGACTTCTTTGTGTTCCAACGTAAACAACGCAGTTCCTTAAGGCTTTTGAGGACCGCCGCCCGCCTCGTTTCCGGGTGCGGTCCCGCCGGGCCCGCTGCACGACAACGCCAGCGTTTGCGATCGTCACGCGCTGCTTTTCAGAGCTGAACGCGAGACCTCCGTAGGATTCGGGCTGAATTCAAAACCCAATGCCCAAAGTTGTTGTCACCTAGAAACTTTCCGTCAGCCCCCTTCGCGCCGTGGAAGCCAGAGATGAGAGCTGTTCAGAGGAATAGCCTTGGGCTGAAGCCTCTGCAAATGCTCTGCTCAACAACCCTGACTGATTCAAGGGAGCCTCTCTTTGAGCTTCAAACGAATGTGAACCAACTTGGCTTCCCACCATATGCTGCCTTCATGCAGATCTTTTCAGCTGCCTGGGTTTAAAATCAATATGGAAAAAAGCAGCACACTCGGAATGGAGTGCAGGAAATGCAGAGGGCAGAACAGGACACGAGAAAGCGATCGTTTAACTCTTGACAATTAAAATACAAAAGTAAAAAAATAAATAAATGAAATGTACGGGCATACAATCGAACCTCGTGGCGAGGCTGGAAAGAGAGGGACTTTTTCACCGACTAAAAGCCAGACTGAAAGCAAACAGATGTCTTTTTGTCATTGTTGTTGCCAGAAAATTGCCTCAAAGAAGACAGCATGGAGGAAATCATATATGAATTTGTTGCATTACTGCGATCCCCGTCAGTTGGGGTTTGCCAATTTAATCCTGAAGCCATCGGGCGACGTCAATCGGACTGGAAATTTAACTCTGATGGATGAAGGCGCTGAAATGTGTGGTGGAAGAACGGCAAAAAAAAAATAAAAAAATGCCAGAGCCCATTTGAGTTTACAAAAGATTGAAATCAAAGCTGATGTGAAGCAATTTTCGTTTGCAGTAACACGGTTAAGGATCCGTCATATTTCTAAGCAGCTGTTTTATGTTTTCTAGCGGTGAAAGGAAATTGTACTAAACCTGCATTTGGGCAAAATGCTCTTAAAGAAATTACCAACTCTAGATGTTCAGATTCCCTTTTTATTTTGTTATTTTTTTTCTCTTGCAACAAATGAAACCAACATCCAGATGTTGCTATGGAAATCAAACGCGAGGGCTCAGGTAAAGCCTGATGGCAACTGAGAGACCAATGAAATTCTAACAGCATTAGAGTTGACACAGTGTTTTATTACAATCCAGGGCAATCGTGAGTATCATTTATCTGCACATTCAAACTCCTTACTTTTTCATTTGTCAAGCTCGCAGCCTGGCTCGAGACTTGAGGGGTTTCTGTAGTTGCCGTTGTTGTTTTTCTCCCAAGCTGGTGCGTTGGTGCTTCGATAGGTGCAGAAAATGCAGATCTCTAAACAAAATGCCATATTCGGTGTCCAGCGAGAAATGCACTTGAAAAGGAATAGGGTAGTAGTGATAAAAGTGTAAGAATTCACATGTCGAACTCATGCTATTGAATTAGCGTCGCTGTATCGCAACCATTGTAAGCAGATTCCTAACACTAGCGTCTCTGCTGGACGCTTTCTGGCTCGCATACCTTCACGTGTGATTTCTTTTTCAAAATGTCAGCGCAAAAGCTTTCTTTGAAAACGAACGCTTTACCTGAACACGAAGTGTTTCAAATGCATCGTCAATAAACTGTCCAGATATGAGAGAAGAGCAGGGTGACAGACTCTCATCCCGCTCTGGATGTCTCGCCTGTCGCCGTCTGTCCGCCAGGTCGGGCCGCAGCCTCTTGTGAACGCCCGCAGAATAACGTGGGCACAGCGACAATAACAATGGACGGTTTCGGCCGTGTACCATCCGGGTCGTAAAAAGGTCAAGTTTGTTACCTTTATTCCTCTGTAAAAAAAATAAAAAATAAAAAATTAGAAAAAAAGAAGCTGGGAAGAAAAATGGAGCGAGAGCGAAAGATAACTCCTCCGAAATGTACATGCATTTATCATGGGTCTGAATGTTACATTAACACATCTGGGCTTTTAAGGGTTCACTTTAGCTGTTTCTGTTGCAGGGCGGAAGGTTTTTTATGCCACTCATGTGAAAACAGGGATTGGGTGTACGTGGAGGATTTCAGCTGCTTTAAGGTCTTCAGGTTTGATTTTTGCTCTTTTCGTTGTCTTGGCCACAGGAAGTTTTTTTTCTTTTCTTTTTTTTTTTTTTTTTTTTTTCTTAATTTGTTTTTTTCTTGTAAAAAAAAAAAAAAAGAAAAAAAGACCCCCCCCGCCCCCCCGCAAAAAAACAAACAATTTAAGTAAATGCCTAAATTCACCATGGCAGATATTCATTAGTAGTTTCTGAGGCGTCGTTGAGGTTAAAATGAATCATTTTCATGTTCTCACCCCCTGAACTATGTGAACTGGGTTCACAGTTGCAACATAAATTATTTCCCAGTATTTTTTCATATCTTATCTGAAGCAAAGTTGAAAAACACAGGCCATTACCTCATATACACCAGTGAATATAACGACGTCACTCTTTTGTGTTTGTAAACCGGCCTTTCCATCTCATTTGAATCTGTTTTTATTCTCTCTTGTCCTTTTGGTTTAGAGCCTTGTTGCCCATGTCTGCTGTTGTCGTGTGTCACTGTTTTCATATTTTCGCTGTGTTTGTGAAGTCGTCGTGGTTACAGGGTGACCCGGCCACTAGAGGGCAGTTTTGGTAAAGATTCCGAATTCAGAGGAAAAATTCCGACAATAAATAAATGTGGCAGCGGAGCGGGAGTTCCTAAGATATTAAACAAACATAAAAGGAGAACTGTAGTCAACAGAGCTGGTCTTTACAGCCATTAAATACCTCATGAAAGGTGAAGTTGAGCTTTAGAGCAATTGGCTCTGTTTGAATACACACGTGCGAACAGTGAACCGCAAAGACGGCTTGAAAAGCAGATTCGTCCGTTTGTGTTTGCTTATTTTACTTGGAGTATGAACGGCCTTAACACTATGTTGTTTTCGCTGAATTACATACAAATTACACGCATGCCATTAGAGAAAAAAAAAAAAAAAAAAAAACGAGTACGAAATGTCGACCTAAAAGTAAGACCGTTTTTGTACTCGCAGTCATTTCTGACATCCCAGGTCGTCAGTGTTACTCTGTGGGGGAGGGGAAAAAAAACAAAGATTATGTCAACTGACAAATTGTCACGACCTGTACAACACGTGTGCTGTAATTTCAGCTTATCTGTGTGATGGTCTGCTACAAAGATTAGCAGTGACTGCATTAAAATTTGGAGTGAAAAACAAACCTAAGTTAATCTGTTACCTCCCATTGTCTGGATATGAGCCTTCAATGTATATTCTCTGTATGTATATATTTATATATGATCAATATTGAGTCCCTCAAAAAAAAAAACAAGGACAGCCTTTGTGTGCATAACAGCTCAATAATGCCTGACACAGATAAAAAAAAAAAAAAAAGCCACCGAACTCATGCTTTAGAGGAAAAATGTTGCAGTTCCTTTCTGCATAAAGTACTAAGCTGCAAAGGTGACTGTGTTCATTTGAAACCCCAAGACATGCAAATGAATTTATATTTAAGAAAAACATAAAATGAAAAGTCAACAACAAAACAGCAAAAATAATAAGATTGATTATTCACCTCAGTCACACAGAAAAGCAGCTGAAGACACCAGAACTGCTGATGATAGAAATGGGAGTTTGGTGAGTGAAGGAAACCAGGTGATCAAATCCAATGTGAAACTGCACACCCTTCCCATTGCATCTCTGGATTGAGCAAAATGGTTTGCGAGCGATCTTGCAGATCTGTTCACTGTCAGACCAGCTGACAGATAAAATACGTGCAAGTTGTCTCACTCACGATTATTTCTGATTTTTTTTTTTCGTCCATTCATCATCCAAAAAAAAAAAAAAAAAAAAAAAAAAAAAACAACAACACGCTTTCCGTGTAAGCGCTGTTGCACCCAGACGAGAGCCTGCCCTATTGGACCTCACCACGACCACCGCTGACGGGAACCGACACCGAGACGCATCCCCTGTTGCTCCACGGCGGGATATTCTCAGCGTTGATGGAGGCATCGATCACGCACACATTAAAATGATGTCTGCAGCAGTAAATGCCGATGCTGGAGAGGTCCATTAATCAGAAAATCAATGGCCTTGTCGATAAGATACCTTGGCCCTGACAATAGATGACAGTCTGAAGGTGGAGCTCCAGGCTGGCTGAGCACAAGGCTTCCTGCTGCTGGAAATCCGCCGTGTTTTTTATCACAGCGACTCTGTCCGCGTCTTCACCAAACCTCTGGCGGTACTTTATCATTTACCAATGTTTTTAGGGGGCCTCTTCAAGTTATTGAGACAGCATGAGGTTAAGTATCATGAACCAGATACAAGTTCTGTGTTAACGTCACTCCTCAGTTACTCCATAGCTAATGATTGCAGCTTGTGTAACAGTGGCTCCACTAGCTACTAGCTCTACAAAACTGATGTGTATAGCAAAATATCAGCTGTAAAGTTTGTTAGGAATTGAATGGAATACTAAATCTCTAATTATCTGAATATCTCAGGAGCAGTTTCTGTTTGAGGGCCATTTGTCTCTGTACCTCATAAATGAAATGAAGGAAGGTACTAAAAACCAGGTCAGCCGTTTGTCTTTGCAGTATTTTGGTCTTGTCTCTTCACTCGTCCACCGTGTTTTTAAAGAGGGCTGGTTTCCTTTTGTTTGTTGAAAAACATAAGAAAGAGGAACACACGTCACTGCTCTCCTCTGTTTCAGGATCAGGAGTGTGTGGACGTTTTGGATGTATGATATGAACCCGACAAAGCATTTTAACGGCGAATCAAACCGAATGGGTGCACTTGTGCCGGGCCGCAGTTTTGGGGTTTGTATAAATCTACATGTGTCTTATAGTTTCACATCTTCTGTAGCCATTTTAAACTTGTGAAGCATTGACTGATGGCAACTTTGCTTTTCCACTTTGAAAACATTTATTTAGCATAAAGCGATGAATGGCAGCTAAAGGACGTCCCGTCTAGACATGAAATTGGCAGGCAGCATTGAACCAGAATCCCAATTTTTTATTTTATTTTTTTTTGTAAAAGCAGGAACTTGAAACTGTCCTTTTGTTGCAGCCTTTTTTCCCCTCCTATTCGCCTTTCCGATGAGAGAATTGAATAGCAATAAGACGTGGATATAATTTGACTTTAGACATAACCAATTTATCACTAACCCTAGTGCAATCCGGGACCCTGTAATGAAAAGGCCGGGCTGAGATTCTGGATTGGCGAAGAGTGACACCTGCTTCGGCTGGCTCAAATTAGAAATGCCAAAAGAGAAAGAAGGCTGTCAAAGTGAGATGTGTCAGACATTTTATTGGTCTAATACCCTTGTAAGCTGGAGGGCTCAGGTTTCAGTTGAAGAGTTTTTCAAAGAGTGGGGATGTGAGCCTGACTGAGCACGCACAAAGACGAGAGCAACATAGGAGGCCTTTCAGTATGCTCGCCTCTCTTCCACTCCAACCTGCTCTCAAATGTTGCTTTCTTGAATGTCTGAAATGCCTGGATACCTACAGCTGGAAAGAAGTGTTTCCTACAGAGAATATCAACAAAGTTCAAGGAAAACTGTTTATATATATAGATAGACACATATACACACACCACACGTAATTTAAGGCAATTAAGGTTGCCATACGTCAGGTTTCATAAAGTTGTATTGATTATTTGAGGTCTAAAATACAAGAGACTGGTTGGGATTAGCAATACCAATTGGGAAACCCTGTGTAGATCTTAGCAGCATGTCAGATTGGTATAAAATAATCTTTCTGAATTGAAAAATGAATCATTTTGCATGATGAAATTCGAGCGGTGGCGCTCGATACTTCGCCCTCCTCCGCCACGTTCCACTTCTCAGACTCTCGAATCTAACCTCAACTCTGAAAGTTTTCCCTGATTACGGCAAATCACTGAAAGTTGTTATCGTTCGGGCCACCCGGTGAGAGCAGCTGCTCGGCTGTCGCGCTAATCCGCGATGCATATGCAAATACACGCCCTTTTGAAAGGTTCTCCACAAATATGATGTTATTTAGGCTGCCAATCACTGTTTATATAATTGCGCCATTACATGCACTTGTGGGAAAATTTGATGAATGACACCTCCATCAACAGGAGATTGAGAGGCAGAGAGATTCTGCACCTCGGAAACTTTTTTGTGTTTCGGAAAATTCGCGGCAGCGGATAAACTTCGACTTCAACTTTCATCTTGTTGCTTTAACACAATGTTTAGATTAAGGTTAATTTGACTGAATAATCCATAAAACATGCTGACTGTTCCTGCTCAGTTGTGGGAAGCTGTTATTTTTACATGCAAATGTCAACAACACCAATTATTAAAGTAGGTAATAGCAATTTATGGATTCGTAAACTGCTTCATTTATGAGCTGGAGAAAGCAGAGGACCAGCTCAATTGGAAATTTTCAGACTCAACATCCAGTCCAGTGTTTGACATGAAATCATTTTCTCGTTTCAGGTCAGTTGCAATTACTAAAATTATTTACATTTTTTGGATGTCAAAGTGAAAAAGAGGTTTTCTTTGACTTCACTTTTCGGGAATGGCAACCCATTCCTCCTAACAAACTGGAATAACCGAGTTGGGTTTCGGTGGTCAGGTCTTTATTGTTATTACTTTATTATTTTCTTTAACAATTCAAAATTAATTTTTTGAGATGCTATGGAAGTAAATATGTGCCATCAGGATTTGATTAAAAAATGCCTCTGAAATTTGAATGTTGTATATTAGTGTTTACTTTTTCAGAGTTAAAATAAATTCAGAATATATTTTTCACCTAAAAAAAAATTCAGTGTCATTATTTGTACATGGTTGCAATTTTCATTTGTTAAAAAAATTCACATTCCTATTTCAAAGTGATAAAATTTTCAATGTACATATTTTTCAGTGTCAAAAAATTCAGCATATAAAAAATTCAACTTTTCAAAATTCAAATGCAACATTTTCAGTGTCCTCAAATTCAACTTGCTCAAATTCGCTGTCTCAAATAAAAATTCGCTGTTAAAAATGGCAAGGTTACTTCAGGTCACAGACATGAGCAATGGATGTCGGATTTCAACACCCAGCCAATCACAAGACGCCACGTCATATAGAAGAAATACCAGCGTCACCGAGGCTGGCGACTATGGAGGCGAACGCTAACCCAACGGTGAGTTTAATGCTTTCATATTTCTGTAGTACATTTCATTTTGCGCCTGAAGTTTGATACATTATCTTAAAGCTCGATTTAAAACACGGGTTTGGTTTGGTCCGTTGTTAATCTTACAGCATGTAGCGCTGGCATATAACGTCTCGCTACCTCCGAGCATCCAGCCCCTCCCCGCTGTCCCACACCCAACTTCTTTCGTTTTATTTAAAAAAGAAATATAAACTTGGATCTTTAAAGAGAACTGATGGGTGGCGACTTTCTGGGTTGTTTGTATGTTGTCTTGGTGAAAACAAAGAAGTGATTGAAACAATGCCTGGGCCATTTACATTGTATTCTTCAGGCAGTGATGGTGAGTGTGGTAGAAAGCTGGTGCTTATGTCACAGGTGTCAAAGTCCAGTCCTCGAGGGCCGCTGTGTTGCAGTTTTTAGATGTGCCACACTACAAAACGCTGGAATGAAATGGTTTAATTACCTCCTCTTTGTGTAGATCAGGTCTTGCTAATGACCTAATTGCAACCATGTACAAATAATGACACTGAATTTTTTTTTAGGTGAAAAATATATTCTGAATTTATTTTAACTCTGAAAAAGTAAACGCTAATATACAACATTCAAATTTCGGAGGCATTTTTTTTTTTTCAAATCCTGATGGCACATATTTACTTCCATAGATGCTATCTATTTTGTAAGTATATTAATCCTCCTACAACTGCTGCATTCCCCATGGGTTTGTTGTGTTTTCCTACTTTTTGTCTTCCAATTTAACAATAATTGTAAAAAAAAAAAAAAAAAAAGTTTAATCAGAGCAAAGAACATGTCTCTATAAATCGATGCTTTTGTCATCTTTTCATTTTGATCGTAGCCTGATGGTTTCTATCTTTATGACTCGTCTCTAATGACTTCTTGCCAGCATTAGCTTCACAAAATCTTTTGCCTTTTTGTGGTTGATGCACATTTTGCACCCAAAAACATGTCAAATTCGAGATCAAACTTGATTGTTTGAAATTCCCATAAATGTTTTTTCATAAATGGCTGGACATGTGAACATGGCAAGTTAATGCGTCTGGAAACTGCAACCACAAATGAAATGCTGCAACTTGTGGAGGTTCTCAGTTCTCTTCCACATATCTTGGCTGATGTCTCTATTTCCTCCATGATTATTTCACCGTCAGACACTTTCTCTACAGCAGCTTAGACCTCACTTTAGATGCATAGACCAAATCTCATCCTCCGAACACCTAATGATTTTCTCTGATGTGTGAAAATATTGACTAAAGCCTTTAAGTTCATAGCTTCACTGGAAATATATGCTTTCTTATTTTTCTTCTTGGCATTGATCACGGTGGACGGTGGTGAACTGAATAAATCAGATCACAGCTGAGGTGTTTCTCGGCAGAGAAAACAACATGCAGACACATCAGAGTTTGATTGTTGGTGTTGGTTTCCTCAAGAAACCCTTGTTTTCCTCCAGCAGTCCATAACTCACACACACACACCTGATCGTAGATGTGCCTGAGTAAGAGGTGTGAATTTATACAGAGCTCTTCCAAAACCACATTAAAGCTACGCAGGAGAGTCGAGCCACGTTCACTCATTCATACAGTGCAGTATTATGCTGGTGGATTTGCTTCGGTTTCCTTTTGCAGGAGCAGGAAAATTGTGCAGAGCTGATAAGGAGACGAACTGGAGGACGGGGCTGAACATAAATGTATATCACTGTAAAAAAAAAAAAAAAAAAAAAATTAAATCTATTATTTTTCCTCCTCCACAAAACCATCCTTTATATTTCGTCTAATCTATCACACGTTTCCCAACAAAATATTTCGAAGACAAACGTGAACATGTGTAAGTTACACATAATTTAAGTGACAAAGCGTCCACATGACTTGTTTTTAAAAAGGTCTCAAATCGGTGTCTTTGTTATTTAATCACTTCTTAAGCGCAATTGTTGACCAGCTTGACGATGGCGCTATACAGATGAGCCGTGTGTGTTTTGTGGTTGAATTAGTAGCCTGCAGGCTGGCGCAGGTGCGTCGCCCTGCTAACGCTGTGAAGATTCATCATATGTGTTTGGCTTTTACAAGGGCTATGAGGTTACATGAGACGCCCATTTTTAAGTCATCTGTCCCTGTGTGATGCACGAGTTGATGGCAGTTTACGTAACTCGACCTTTGACTTCGATGATTCATGCTCATCCGTGCATTGTTCGTCTTCTTGTAGGTTTGAACTCAAATCACGCGATGATATTTCGGAGCCAGCGCAGGAACAGCTGGAATCTGGTATTATTTTTTCCTTTCGTCCGATGAATGCTGTCATCTTGACCACATTCGTGTCTTCGCAGAGGTTTTTTTTTTTTTTTTTGTCAGACTGTCTCTATTCATACATCCATTTTGCAGTTTCTTTCAAATCTAGCATTAGGCTAATTTAGTTTATGAAGGCATAAAAAGTTTTGTTTATACAAAAGTATAAACAACTTTTATTTGCTCAAGCTGAGGTCTTTACAGAGTGAAAGATGGACCTTTTCCATAAAAGTAGACATATTACACTAAGAAAAAACATATGTCAGAAGGGCATATCCTCCCTGCACAGCAACCCTCTGCACCTGTGCTACTCCTCTTCACAATCTGGTAATCTTTCATATCTTGGCACTTGGATTTCTTTGTCTAAAAACACATATTACTTGGGCGTAACTACATAGAAATTATCTGCATTAAAAGTATTAATGTTCCATATGAACTATGTGTGCCAGTTTTTAAGTCTCCCATTGTATATCATGTATAAATATTAAGATTTAAGGATAGGGTACGTTACATTTGCTCTGACTTGATTGTCTTTTATTCCTGTTTTCCAGGCCCACTGATCTGAAAAAAGTTCCAACATCCTTTGTTCAGTCTACAAATGTCCCCAAGTGGTCAAGTGATAATCATTTTCTGAAAAATCGGAAAGTAGGTCTGTGAAGTTGGAGCCTCTTAAGATATTCAGCATGCCGAGGTGAGTGAATCTTCATCGGTGCAGACAGAGCACCTGCATAGTTTAGCATTGTTGAACCATTAGCACTTGAATAACTGGAAAAATAAAAATAAAAATCAGGGCATCAGCCTCAAAGAGCAACTTTCTTGTTTTTCCAGAAAATTGCGCACAGAACAGGATAATAAACTGCATTTAGCCACATAAAATCAAGCCAACAAGAGTTTACGCTTATGCTCAAGCTTTCTACCCATCTTTGTGTGACAATGCAGCTTTTGTACACGGTGTAAAACCTTTTTTTTATTTGATTGTTTTTACCGACATATCTCCTCAAAGTCTGCATGGGGACAGTAATGGTAGAAATATCGATTTCTCACTGGAAAACACGTTAATACAAACTCCATGGACACGCTGTGTGTGTGCACTCTTTTTACTGCTGTCCATTTATATTAAATATCTTACTTAGTCTCTGTTTTATAGTTTAATTACATCTGTTTGGTCCCATTGCAGGTATTTCCATACAGTCGCTGTCATATTTTGGTAATTACTGTCCCTGTGTGTTATATCCGGCTTTACCTGGCCGCGAGCTGTAGCCTCTGTGATTGTCTTCGTTGTTTTGCACCTGCGTCCCGTTCCCTCAGCGCCCTCCGGAACAACTTCTAAACACATCGCAAAAATTACAAAATGTTCGCATTTTGTGCCGATGGATCAAGTTTAAGCAGGTCTTTAAGATGGAAGAGGAAGAAACGGGAGCAAGAGGTAAAAAAAAAACAAAAACAAAATAGAGAGAGGGTAGATTACTGACATCTGTGCTGAAATATAGCTTTTTGTAGCATTTCTGGACCAGAATAACAAGGTCCTTCTTCTGAAATATCCTGAATGTGTTCATGTTCGATGGGGGATGAAAAGTTTAAGTCTTGGCCTAACAATCTCAAAATAAGGGCATAACTCAGATTTTGGTGTCATTTTCTGTTTATATTGTTATGAATTAATGATACTTGAGTAAAATTTCTGCCTACTCTGCCAGTGAATAACTTCACTTAATGGGGAAAAAGCACATTTTAACCAAAACTTCACCACCCGCAGACACACACCTGTAGTTTATGTTAAAGTGGGACGTCAATAAAATTAGCTTGTTTTCACGCAAGTTTTTATTATTATTCTGCTGAACCCTTCAAAATGATCATACAGTAAACACTATATCTTGTCACTGTAGTGCTTTAACATATTCCAACATGTAGAAACATTATAATATGTGTGCTTAAAATGAGTTTTTCTAAAGATGTAATTTGTGCGATTCTTTTCATTTTGGTTTTTAAGATGATAGAATTTGCTATATATATATATATATATATATATATATATATTTTGTCTCGCTCGACACCAATTGAATGTTTTACACTTTGGTTACTTTATACTTTTTCTTTAATACAAATATGTTGAAGTGCGACTCCATCTTGAGCCTGTCTGTTTCTAATAGCGTAGCCTTAAACACAAAGTGTTATGATTTCGATCAGGAGTGCAGGCGCCCAAAGTTCCCTGTCAGCTCAGTCAAATTCTCTGCTTTGCTCTTTCTGCATTTTGGTCCTGATCCACTCCCCCTGATAATACCACCGAGTAGCTTTTCATTTTCAGAGACGACAGATGGCTCACTCAGAATTGGATTAATGTCTCAAGTTATTTTGCCGCACTCCGGGGATGTTTCTCTATCCCCAGGCCAATTCAGGGACGAATTATTATTATTAACAACGTTTATTGTCTGGAGCAACTGATCTGATATTAACTTGACTGCAATTAAATCGTGCTCAATTTCAGCTTTTCACCTGTTGTGTTCGCTCCGTCGAACCTCTCTGCTGCTCTTCCACAGCCTGTGTTTAGATTAATGTCCTTTATGTACTGCAGCTAATGGAGTGAGAGACTGGTGATCACTAAATGTGACATTCTCCAATCAGGTTTAAAGCTTTTCGAAGCCAGGCCGCTGATTCTTCTAAAGCCATAAAAAGCTTCTCTTTTTTTCTTTTTTTTTTTTTTTTCAGTTTATCTTCCCTCTTCTGTCTTTTAGTGCCCTGCCTTCACCGCCGGGTGTCAGTATTAGGTGTAGAGATTTACAGAGCGGGTCAAAGGTCCGAGATAAAGGAGACGCTGATGTAAGCGCCGCTCGGGACATTCGTTTCCCACCGTCTCTCGGCTTAATAAATCTGTACCGAAAGTGTGTTTTTTCTTTGTTTTGCTTTGTTGTTTGTTTTTTTTTTTTAATGGGGAGTTTTGCATTCACATGCGGGTTCTTGTTTTCACTTGAACAGACGGTCCAAGTACATGAAAGCGCGGAGCGTGCAATTTCCCTTTAACCAGGCACTTTACAAAAGGCAGCCCTCAGTCACAGAGCCGTTTTACAAATTTAGGGCTCACTCAGAGGCACAGCGTGAGGCCCCTCCAGAAGAATGGAAACCGAATCATCTGTTTGGTGCAGAGACTGACTGCAGAACAACCACAATAATTGTCACCCCCGTGGTTGTTATCGCGAACAACAATCAGTGTGCGCTTTAGTCACAATTCGGTGCAGGAAGGGGTTTTCGGTGACCACAGGCACAGGGTTTGTTTTTTTTGTTTTTTGTTGTTGTTTTTTTTTTTTTTTTTTTTTTTTACATGTTCCAGTGAATGTCAATAAGCATGATGGGGAAAAAAATATGAGACAGTTGGTTACTCTTAACCAAGCATGAAGATTACACAGCCTTTTATGGAACAGCCTCTTAATATTATGTTCTTCTGGGGGAACACATTGGATTTAGTCAGGTGAACAGAGCACAGAATCTGGAAGCTTTTATCGGAAAAAGATTTAGCAAAACAACAACAAAACAAGGAACAGAAAAAGAGCGACTCCTAATGTATCGAGTGCTTGTTTTCTTCTACCTTCCTCATCCTCGGGGTGAGACCGGCAAATATGGCCACAATCGTATTTAGAGGAATTCCCCATTTTACAATTAAGCAGCGTTTGGCATTTTGATCTAAAGCTCTTCAGTGAGATCCATTGAAGAGCTCTACTGGTTTTAGATAGTCCTTAGACATTGCACAACATGGGAGGGGAGGCAAGCAACTGAAAACCAATTAGACCTTCCTTCAAAAAGCTGGGTGAGTCTTATTTATGAGTATGAGTATTTTCTGTGGATGTTTGCACCATGTTATGAGTAATCTATGACTCTTTTCTGCACTCAAGTTCATTGTCGTAGGTAACGCGTTTCTGACAATTTCACCAAAAGGCTCTTACAGACGAGTACAGGAAAGAAAGAGAACTTGCGGCCAATATCAATGGTTAACACTGCAGGAGCTTGTTAAGGAGTGACTTCTGCATGTGAAAGTCTCGGCGGTGTGCTGGGAAAGAGTCGCATGTGGACATCAGAGTTAAAAAAAAAAAAAAAAGCATCAGACGGCAAAACCTCTGAGTGATTGGCTCGTATCGATCGGCTGGACACACACTGAAATTTCTGTGAGACTTTCTTCGACAATCTGATTGGACAGATCAAGGACTTGTCAGAACATTTTGTTCCGAATTTTGAATGATTTTACCTTCAGCGTCGGTCACCAAGACGTCACAATCAACCTTTAAACGAGGAGAGTCTCCTTGAAGATGTTGAGTATTATGTCATTCTAATTACGTCTATAATTGTGTGCATCTGATTTGAAGTGCCTGTGTGTTACTTTTTTTTTTTTTTTTTTTCTTGAACTGGGGGTGAAAAAATGTCTTTGTTTCTCATCAGAAATCAAATTTAGATTTGAAGGTCTCATAATTTGGTTTTAATGTTTTTAGTTATGTTTCTTTTTTTTCTTCCAGTAATATAAGAATAGACATTTTCAGCCCACTGCTCCAAGTTTATGCACAGCTCTGAGAATTATACTTTTTTTTTTGTTGTTGTTTTTTTGTTTTTTTTTTTTGCAGCCATTGAGTCGTAGACTTGCTGCTGCATTTTGGATTACTCTCCTGCAGTAAAACAAAGCTTTAGATGCTTAATAAAATGGCCTCAAATTTGAATCTAGGATTCAATGCTATATAAAGTCTTTGCTGCTGTGTTAAAACTGAATTGGCTATAAAAAAAAGAAAATGAAAGAAAGTGTTTGTATTGCTATTTTGCCAAAAGCCACCTCACTGTAGCGCAAAAGCTTTTAAATCAAAAAACGTGCTTTTCTGAAATTGCTAAGCAAATTTGAGAGTTGTTGACACAGCCAGAAGCTTGCTGCTTGGATCTTATCTGTTTACCATGCAAGGGTTTTTTTCTCTAGGTACTTCGGTTTCTACCTTAGTTAAAAAAAAACAATTGTGTTAACTGAGTCTGTCTGCACCACCGTCCATTCTGCGTCTGTTTGTCATGTGATGGACAAGAGGAGCGTCTTCTACCTGCTGGGTCGTGCTGAAACAAATCAACCAACCCCACTCCCTCTATCCTGAACAGGATTAAAGCAGCTCCCGAAAATGCACGGCTATTAATTCCCTTTCAAGAAATGGCCGCAAAATAAATGTACGGTTTCCTTAAGCGTTGATATCGTCGAAAAAAATGAAACGGAAGTAAAAAACCAAACATCTTTGCGCATGTGTGTTTTTAAAGCGACTTACAGGTGAAGTTTCTCAGCTGACATACTTTCAGGCGGCGCCGTAAAGACTGAGGTCCCTCCAGCCTCTGATGGATATTTTAATACAATCAAGGATGAGGCACCGCGGATAAGCCCGTTTGTATAAGTCTGATAAAGTATCTGCTCCAGCTGTCAACCTATTTTTGTGACAGTTGTGTAGTGCCCAGGACAAGCATTACATCATTGCAATCAATCAAATCTGACATGCTTTCACTCAAAATGAAGTCAAGTCCTTGGATGGCATCAGTAAATGTCATGCGCTGGTTTGGAATTGGAAACCGAGCGCGTATTGTGGCTTCGAGGTCAAATGCAGCCTTTAGCGGGCCTTACAGTGGAGGCGCTTTGGACTTTGTCACCGTTTTTGAACTGTATAAGTCGTGGAAAAAAAATCTAAATAACACAATTAGTTCAGATGAAATCCAGATTTTTATATATATATATCTTTTTGCTCAGATTAACCACTTTAGTTCCAGTGTGAAACAACCAGATTACATGTCAGAGGTGACGGTTTGACCTGAGCCTCCGGGTACTCCGCCAAGAACAATCTCGCCGTCGATATTTTGTTTTACAGGTGGAGAACGTAGGTAGCTAACCTTTTAGATATCTTATCAGTCATTTCCAGTCTTTGTTGTTGAAATGTACCGACATTTTTGAGTTTTAACGTTTTGATGTTTCTTTTTTTTTTTTTTTTATTTTGAAAAGTGTTCATCAGCTTGTGTTCGTTTGAGTCGAGCAGAAATAAGTTCAGAGTTTGTCACTTGTAAAAAGTTAAACACACAGCATATAAACAGTAAATTATATCAGGGCTGCTGCATTTTTATTTTTTTTTATTATTTCCTTGCTAACAAAGGTGGGGTAGAGCTAATTTAAAGAAATTGAAATCTATGTGTAATAAGGCCCGTTTTTCTTTTTTTTTTTTTTTCATAAAGCCCTTTGTGATCTCCAGTAACACAGTCGCAGCCGATGTCAAAGTTGGGTCCTGTTAGCCTCTCCAGGCAGGTACCGATAGGCTGCCATTGTCACCAGGCCTGTTCTCATCGGAGATTAAACCTCGAGGTTGCATACGGGTAATTACCCAGAATCCTTAGTCATCAGGCTATGTAAATCTCTTGTCGGCTCATTAGCACGGCTTATTTGAAGAACGCTTTTACTCCCCGGTCCTCTTTTCTTTTCTTTTCTTTTTTTTTTTGTTCCCCTCCCTGGCCCCCCTTCAGCTTCTCTGCCAAACTTTGCACCTTTGTGCTAAGCTTTGCAGAGCTGTTTATTTCCCTTGAGTGATTAAAAAATAAATAAAAAATGAAAAAGATCCCGAGAATAGCAAAGACGAGGCGAAGGCTCCGAAAACACTCAGGACGACAAATAAGATCATTTAAGAAATGTACTTTTTTTTTCCCCAAAACCGAACAGAGAGTTTAAACATTTTCTGGCGTTGCCATTTAAATGGGGGTCAATGCAACTTCTGAAGCTTAAAGTAAACAGCTCGTTGCCGGTTTTATGCACTTGGACGTTGCGCCAGACGAGGCAAAACTACTGAGAAACTGAAAGGTATTTCTAAAGACTCGGATAGCTCCGACCACATAAATAGTCTTGGCGAGTATCTTTACAGTGAACATTGTCATCTCCATAGAAAAACTATCTACCGGCTTGTTTACTTCCAGATGTCTGAGTGTTCTTACGTCTTGTCGCTCTCTTTCCGCTGACAAAGAATCCGTCCACGCGTTGTACGTGAACTCTGCCGACAGTTTGCAGTCAGATTTATGGGTCTCTCCAGTTCAGCTTCCTCGAATGTTGGTGGCGGCGATGTCAAGAGTCCGTTCGTTTCTTTCAAACACGCGGCTCGTTGGCTTCAACCAGTAACAAAAGCATATGAATAACCAGATATGTTAATCAGCTTTGCGTTTCCCCCACCTCCTAAAAGTCAAATGCCTGATTATCTGCCAGTCGGATTCTCTACACAAGCTGAATACAAACACTTTTTACTGTCTTCGGAACTCAGAAACTGCTATTTAAAGCATGGGGTGGTTTCTGAATGAATCAGAAATGAATGCTTTTTATCTTCTTTTTTCTGCTGTACTGACTTCCTGGTTTTGTCGTGTGGATATTATTGTTTTCCTTCCTGGCTGCGTCACCGAAGAAGCAGCAGCTTTCAAAATGGCAGCACTTCCATCAGCCATACATGCGTTCAGACCCTGCCGTCGCCGTTCAAATTGGCCAATCACCTTCGCCTTCCAGAAAGGGAACAGAAGAACAAAGAAGTTCACTTTCAGAAAACCTTTGCAAGCACCAACAGTTATTTACCAATCATTAAATGTCGAGCAAACGTGTTACACGTACACTTGCACAATTTATAAATCAGTGTATTTTTGAAATTATTTTCTTTGTTCATTGTCAACCAATCAAGCTCCTGCTCTTATCCTCACTTCCTGGATTCAAGACTCGTCTTCCTCTGTAGCTAGATCACAAGATGGCCGCCAAAGAGGTCACAACCAACATTTTAACAAACAGATATTTCAGCTGTGCTATCTGAGAAATTTTTCTTATGTATTTTCATCATGTCATCAAGTTTTGTGGGAAGCTGGAGGCCGTCGCTTCACCAGTACTCCGGCTATCAGGACGTTCAATGTCTGTTTTCTGTGTCCTCATTTACAGGTCGGAGGCTTCCTCCGCACACACTTTGCCCCCAGTTGTCTTGAAATGTGGACGGACAGATATGAATGTTGAATGAAATTGTCCACCCCGCCTGGCTCGGAGCCTCTGTGTTTAATGTCAGCGCAGAAAGAGCAAGTGGACAGACGAGCCCCTGAGAGTTCATCACGAAAGAGGCGGCCGGAGCGGCAGTTCATTTCGTTTCGCCTGCCTGGCAACGGGGAAGCTAACGCTCCGTACGCACAGCAAGACAGAGTCGCTATGGAAATGCAGTTTGTCGGCGGTCGCTGCGTTGCGATGTTGTGAGACAAAACTTTTCCGTTTTCTATTTTCTCCTTTCCTCTCTGTTTAGAGGACCCTGGAGCTGCCATGTGTGCTGTGAATTGTTATTAGCAACAATCTCACATTCCTTTTTTGCTAGCATGTGTGTTCACCACTTGCTAACAGTTTACTGCAGTAGCATGTTTACTACATGCTAGCAGTTTGGACTACAGGATTGCTTTTATTTTAAGAACATTGCTATACAGATAAGTCAGTGTTAGACTATTTGCACCAATCCTGAAGCGCTAATCATACACATTAGTTTAGCTAGCGCACTACAACAATGTGGAGTTTAATGGGAGCTAATGCTAAAGTGCTAAATTCAATTCAGATCATAGGTACCCTATGAAAGATAACAACCCTTTCATTGTTCTTGAACGTTTCTTGTTTAAAAGTAAGATATTGGGCGCAAGGGAAAGCGCCCAATACCTTTCAAACTGATTTGAATATATCATTCAAGACCTCCATCCATCTAGTTCACCAGCACAACCTGTTTCTGACTAATGCTTCTCCGTGACGGTTTTGGTCGCCTGCGTGAGACGTTCCTGGGTACAGTAGCATTGATCTGGAAAAACCGTCTTTCATATCGAGCTGAAACAGATAAGTACAGCTCCTGTGGCAGACGGTAATGAGCTGTCAGCTCGATTCAGTCAGAACTTTTTTAAAAAGACGAGCCTGCTGGTTGCTGCTATTGTGCTGCTCCAGCAGACAGATGGTGACAAGTTTTTCTCTTTTTTTAAATTTTCTTTTCATCTTCTTTTCCTGCATTTTAATCTTGAGAGTTGTTTTATGTCTTTTTTTGTTGTTGTTTTGTCTGACAGGTTTTGTTGTATTGGAGTCGTCGTGTTTCCATAAGGTCAGCTTGCTTTAGCCTTCATCTAGCCGAATGTTTAAGGAACCTCCTCCTTTTCAAGAGAAATTTTGAAGGGCTGCGGGATGTAATTAAACAGCCTCGATGACTCGTGTGCTAGCATAAATAAAGTTTAGTAATATGCGTTACCTGTTTTTAAAGGCACTGGAAGTGAAGTTGAATCTTTTAACGTCGACAGCAGGAAGATGCTCTTAAGGCTATTATTTTGAAGGCAGAAAGGAAGTAGTTTTTGAGCTCCTCATCGAGTCTGGTCAGGGCAACAAACCAAATTCGTTGCTCTTGGTTTGAAATCTGTCTGTATGACTGGACTAAATTGAGAGTTTATTTTTGTGAAGTGCTTTGAGACAAAGTGTGATAAATTTGTGCAACATAAATAATCCAAGCAGAATTAAACTGGACAGCTTGCGACGAACTCATCATAAATTCAACACTTTTCTTTGTCTGTAAAGCATCTATTTTGCATCATCACATCAATCTATGAATTGTGTGTATTCATTTCAAAGTAGGAAAGTTCAAACTGTTGACATGGCAGCGATTCGGTGCCTCAGTGTTGGGAGGGTCACGGTTCGGAGCGGTACCTCTTTGAGCACAGATCTCTGTGACCATAATCCCAGCACAAACCGAACCCCGCCGCCATAGTGAACCTGCATAATTGCAAACAGGAGTCTGATAAGCTCTTGTAATGGAACTCTGTCAATCAATTCATGCCATATATCCTCTCTGTCTCTCTCTCTCCTGGGTGTTTGCTCAAATTGAATGAAGAAATCCAGGAGCCAGTGACATTTAGGCCCGCCGCACTGTCGACTGTGAGAAGAATGTTCCGGTTTAATTTCATTAACCGGGAGAAAGTAAAAGCAAATTTGCCGTAAGAAAAGCAATTATGACGTTACTGACTGGAGCCTTTGTGCTCCGGAAAGGTCTTCTTCTCATTATCTGCCTGGAGAGAACGGAGAAGAGGTTGGCATGGCGCGCTCATGAGGTATTTATCATGCAAGTGAAACGCGGACCTCATTGTGGGAAATGACTTGCCCCGAGGGTCGCCGCGATCTAAACGCAACCATTTTTTTCTTTTTTTTTATTTTACACAACTCTCAAATTCGTCGATTCATAATCGCTTGGCTGAAGACGTGGAGGCGACGTGCTGCGTGTTTATGTAACGACGATATGCTGAAGCTTCACAGAGCAGCAGTACGTTTAAATAAAAAGAAACGGGTTGATTAAATTGTAATGGCAACACGGCAATTGTTTCTGGCTTCACGGGGTTTTAAAGCTGGAATTGTGATTAAGAAAAATAAGACAATTACAAACTTATTTGGAAAATGTTGAGTATTGCAAAGAGTGTTTGTAATATTTGGCTGCTTTTGAAGCATGTAATCTGTTTGCAATTGATCATAATCACCGCAGCTGCACTTCTCCAGCTAAAATTTAACAACTAACAAGTCTTTTCTTCTCAATATGGAATAACGCACATGCAAGTGTGCTTATGACATTCGAGTTTTTAGACATTACAATTAAGAGTGTAGGTAACATCTGGTGAGTGGCTAATCTAAAAAAGCGAAGCGAAGCTGGCTAAGCTAAAAATCTTTTTTGACGGAAATCCTGTCCAGTGTCAAACGTTTTCAGTTTTGGAGTAAAAACAAGGACTCTTAAGTAAATCGTTTTTTTATTAATACTTTATAGTAGCGACCTATAAAGTCGAACAAAATAAGTAAGGAGCTTGCAGAAAGAGATTGTATCTCATTTATGAAGATAAGTTGGCTGTAAGTCTATAAGCGCATTCATTTTTGCAAATATCTCCACAGCTAAAGCTAAAAAGAAAAAAATGACCAAATGTTAAAAAAAAAAACAAAAAAAAAAACACGCGGTCTGGGTTTTATGTTAGAAATATGCCGCCTCTATTTTAATTCTTAATTTTCTTAAAAATCTCCGTGTTTTCATAAGTGGAGTAATCGTATAAAATGGAAACGTGTAGGCATGCAGGGCGGGGGAAAAAAAAGTGGAAAAAAAAAAAAAAAACCCGATCAAAACAAAGATCCAGCGACGCAAGAATGCCTCTTTTAGGACAGAAAGAACAGAGTTGACAGCACCTTGATTTTAATCAAAACTCCCACCGCTTCATGATGCTTTGCAATAATGACCACGCAGATCAAACCTTCAATGTTGTTTGCTTTTGAGATATTAAAGGTGGCAAGGGAAAGGAGGAGGTGACTGCACAAAGCAGTGAAATAAAGAAGTAAAAAAAAAAAAAAAATTATAAAAAGAGGAGGGGGGAAAAAAAAAAATCAATCATGGCCTTTTATATCTACAGCTTCAACTCCAAGGTGTCCTGCTGCTTTAGTGCTGTGGGTTGTTCTCTCTCTCTTCCTGTGAACACGCCCCCCCTCTGAGATGGCAGAATAGCCTGACTGCATGGTACAGGTCAAAATCTACCCACCTGTCTTTTTATCAGTCACATCAGCTCCTGCAGCTCACGCCGGCCCAGGAGAATATCTCGGGTTAAAAACATTTTGGCCGCACAGATAGTTCTGCGGATGTGTAGGTGAAAGAGAGACCAGGGGCCGCTGAAAAGCTCCCCGCGGCTGACCTGTGTCCGGGGAAAATGCGATACCCTGAGTGGGCCGTGTCAGCGCCAGCGGGTTGTGGAAATGCTTTTTCCATTAAAAAGTCTCCCGGATCCAGCGCCGAGTCTGAAGTTAACCTGCGTCAGAGAAATAATGCCACCTTTGCTTTTCAGGTGGAAGCAGCGTTTCTGAGTGTAACAGATATGACTGGACCTGAAGTCGAGTATTTGCAGATTCAAAAGTCTTTATTCATGTACTTACTCACCAGAGGCTTCCTAAGTCGCTCATTTGAAGGCGAGTCTGTCTGCCTTTACACTATTTCTAATGTCACATTCATCAGACTAATCCTAATTACATCGACAAAGCAAGCTCAGCGAAAGAAAACCTGATTTGCAAAAAATACTTTAAACAGCATAATAAAGATAGCACTAAATATAAAATTTTTTAACATTTAGTCCAATTACAGCTTTAGGATTCAAGGTGCATAAAACATGCCCCTGAGCTACTGTAGTATTTTCTTGTCTTTCCATGTACGCCAGAATAAGAGTCAAATTTTACACTGACTATTTAGTGTAATGCCTGTCTACTGGGAGTAATCATCACTGGATTTGGACAAAACATGTAAGAATTCCTGACATCACTTTTTTTTTTTCGCCTGACTTATCCAATGATCTGATTGTCACCATATATATATATATATATATATAATTGAACAACAAGTTTTATTTGTTAAAAAAAAATTGCACTATGGGGTGTAGCTTAGCATGCAAAGAGCAGAGCACATATTTAAATCTATGTAATAAAACAACAGCCGAATATTTCATGGGGTAAAAGAGAATTCAAGGCTCAGCGATGGCCCCTCGGGGCCAGACTCTGCCAGGTTGCTGCCCTCAGCAGGCCTGCTTTGCCAAGCCTGTCTCATTAGTAACACAGGGAAATGTCACTGGATGGCTAGCTGGATAAAAGAGGTTGAAGCTGCTCAACAGTGGAACCGTTCTGGGCATTTGCAGCTGAAATAATCCAAAGGGAGTGCTATGAATATTTTTTCACACTGTTTTAAAATAATGCACATGAGATGCTTTCACTAGCCATGTTGTGTGTGCGTGTGTGTGTGTGGTATGCACATTTAAATGGTCCATCCTTATAACTTTGGTCACAAACAAAGCTGATTTTCTTTTCTCGTGTTAAGAGTTTTTTTGTTGTCACACTTAAATGTCTCAGTTCACTTGATTATTTACAGTAATTAATTTCTTTCATTAGGGATGAAAACAGCATTGAATCCCGTCCTGGGATCTTTCCGCAGGTTTTCTCTGGGTACTCCATCTTCCTGCCACAGGCCAAAATCCACTGTTAGGTGAACAGATCTATTTAAGTTGTCTTTCGGAGGTGTGTGTGTGTAGCTTGAGACATTTTGATTCTTTATTTTAGCATCGTTCACATCATACCCGCTTTACCAGAAAAGTGAAGGATTCTGCAGTTTTTAGACAGGTTGTCTCGTTGCAGAAAACAAAGGTAAGATCGTTACAGATATGATCTATCGGTAGGTATGAAGTGTGTTTCTATTTCTACGTGCAAAATATAGGATGTGGTGACGGGGGGCGAGGGGGCAGCAGGGAGGGATGTGTGAAAGTTTGAGGACCCGCTTCCCTGTTCTTAACCGCTCTGCTGATGCGAGCAGACGACGCGACGTTGCAAAGTCACTTTAATCAGTTCTAATGACTCCTGAACAGAAAGGAGGCAGCTCCAGCTCTCACCGCCTCTCCAGCTGTGTCTCCTTGTCTAACATCAATAGCTGCTTAGCCATGTGTGCAGCTGAATCATCCAGTGTGAGGCTTAACTTTTCACTCTGGTCACTTGGGTTAAGTTCTGCACAGTAGCAGCAAAGGTAATTAATGATGTTTTTTTCGGGGGGTGGATGCGGAGAATCCAACCTTGAGCAGACATATTTGTCTCTGAATTTTTTCACCACATGCCACCAACTGGACTGTGAGGAAATCTTAATCAAAGGTGGGGTATTATGGTGGAAAGGGTGCGCACCAATAGTTTACAAACGGGACTGAGCCAGTTATTAAATTCAGCTGTTGCCGAAGGAGAATCATCTGCTCCGTACCTGCATTGTGAACCGACCAAGAACCTACATTTATTAATCATATTCTTGCAAATATGCTGCTTCAGCTCTTTGATTCCGAATCCTCGGTCACAAAGAAAAATTTAAATCAAGTCTCGACAGACACGCCAGGTTGCGCCAGGTTCTTTTTTTTTTTTTTTTTTTTTCTGAAATAATGTGAGTGGGTGACATGTCGGCCCAGCATGACAGAATTTAATCGTCTTCGGTGTGGCACAGGAAGAAAGCTTTTACTGTAATTCAAAGTCAAAGGAATGGCTTTGTGCGCGGCGGAAGCTTAGAGGAAGATTTTCCTGTAAAGCTTTGAAAACATAAAACACTGTCGCCACTGCGCCATCTCCAAATTAAAATGTTTCTGCCCTGCCGATCGGCTCATCCACGTGTTTCCAGAGGGATTAACTTTTCCAAAGGAGAGGGAATCAGATAACTCACCTCATCCACGCCCCGCTCCATCGGTGAAGGACGCGGCGTCGTTTTCCAGGAAAGAATGACATGAATGCCGAGGCATTAATGTGTTTTATTAACCCATTTCTGATTAGCAGCCACACTATTTACACCCGTTTGAAGTAGGGGTGTCCCAACTTTCTGACTTTTGCTATAACACTTGATATCGACAAAAATAAATAAATAAAATCGCCACAGGAGGTGATAAACGTGGCCATCCGAATCAAACATCTCTGCCTGGGTGTCGGTTTTGTGGCCCATTTTTCTCTTGAAGAGCTTTTTTTTTTTTTGCAATTTCTTATTGAGCCACCTTTCATCTTCTTGCTGACCTCCATTTTTGTCACTCATCTCTAAAACTTAATGCAAAGATGAGCCTCAAACTTGTTCTGTTATCCTTTAGTGCGGGCGCATAAAAATCTGTATTTTTACCCCGTTGTGTTAGAAATGTTACTATGTTCAGAATATTACAAAAAACGCCGTCACGACTCGTTTCACACTATAAAACATTTATAACGCGACAAGAACAAAGAAAAATAAATCGAAAAATGAAAAGTCAAATCATCTTTACTGTAGAAAGCCTGCCATATTTATTTTGTCACAATTCAAATATATAAAGCTGAACACAAGTAATTAATTAACTATTCAAGTCATAAAAAATGTAGTTTTCAATAAGGAGCAATTAAAAGAGAAAAACCAAATGCTAATGTCATTTCGAAAGAAGACTGAGTTTCTAATCGGGTGTTGAATGAAAAGTTGTATAATTGGCTGTAAGCACTTTACAAATCAATAAGAAGTCATGGTGAATTTAACAGGAATCAAATGTGACTTGTTTGTTGACAGGAAGTGTGAGAAATGTCCTCGAGGTGACGTCTGTTTTACGGTCTCTCCCAGCTGAACGGCTCAGAAAATGTGATATCCTGTTAAAGTATTTCATATTGTCATTCTAAAGATGTATCAAAATATATATAGTTTTTTATTTCTTTCTAATTTGGCCTCAAATTTAAACCTATTAATAATTTCAACAAACAATCAATCAGTTTACGTTGTGAAACAGAGGGAAGTTTCTCTGAATTTACATGATATGATCTGATTATGTGTATCACTGAAATGTTGAGTTTTCCACAAGTATGGAAAAAAGAAAACGTTTTCCAGAAGCTGCGTCGGCTGTTTCTTCAAAGCTTCTTCATCTGATTTGTTCAGCATCTCTCAGGTTAATTCTCTCACATTATATAAATGCGCTTTTTTTTTTTTTTTTTTCCCCTCCCTGTCTAAGTTTAGGCGTATAGAAAATTGAAGTATCGAAGCCTTTTCCTAGGCAGCGTTGCTGTGTTGTTTTGGTAACAGCATCACCTCAGTTCCAACATTTTTCTCAGTCGTTTTTCTTTTTTCTGTTTTTTTTTCTTTTTCTTTTTGGGTTTTCTCCAGGTTCTCTGCTTCACTCACACATTCCAAAAGCTTTCAAGGAAAGCATGCCGGTGACTGGAAATTGACCTTGTTTTGTTTCTGTGCTGCAGCTGTGATGTTCTGTCCCGAGTGTAGTCCCTTTACACCTCGTCTCCACGGCGACTCACTCCAATCCTTGCAGGTATGGAAAATAAATGGGGGCAGGGGGAAAAACAAAGAAAGGGAAAACAACCCACTTTTGAGCTACTTTGTTATTAATTTCGATCCATAAATGATACCTTGAAAAAAAAGATGCCGGTTTAAAACTTGTTTCTTTGTGTTGGAACACATGATGAAAGAATAAAACAGAAGCTATGAGAATAAATACAGTCTTTTCTAACTTCAAGCTCTTCTTGGCAAATGCTCATTCATAATTGCACAATTGTAACAGCTCTGTTTTGAGCATGAGGGCCGTGTCACCGTGCAATATTTAACAGTCCGTGTCTGGAGAAGTCGCAGCGGGAATTTGCTACAAAGTGCAGCACGGCAGCGTCAATAAAGCAGGAACCCCGGGATATTGACGGGTCTGCGCAGAAGGTTAAAACGGTGATGTCATGATTTCCCCAACTTTTTTTCTTTAGACCAAACCCTGTCTTGCTTTTCCACTCCAGCTGTTTCCTCGTGTCAGCGAGATTTGATCAAATTGTTTTGGGTTTTTTTTTTTTTTTTTTTGCCATTTTGCCGCGAACCAAATCCCCAAACTCATGAAGCCGTGTTGTTTTCATGCGGCTTTCGTTCGTCCCTGAAGTGGAGCATGTCTTCACGTCACGTCGCTGTTCAAGGCTCCTGTTGCCTGGCTACAGACTTAACCAGACACTGACTTTAAAACACTTCTTCTCGGTTTCTTTAATCATGGACTATTGCTGCGTTCGGCTGCTGAGCCTCAGAAGATCTGAGTGTCAGTGAAATACTTTATTACTTCCAGCGTGTCTTCATTTATCTGGGTGTCGATGGCGATGAATCAGGGTGGCGGTTGGCTAACGTTAGCAACTGGCGTCAAATGTTATCTTACACAGTGTGAAAACAATATTAGGTGTGACTGCTTCCACATGTTTTCGCTGTGTTGTCTTACTGGTATCTGTTTACTAAGCTTTTAAAAAAAGTGGTGTAGATTCTACTTTTAATGTGTTTGAAATGCTTTTTGTTTTTGATCGCCGTCTTTGGGATCTGTAAATTTTATTATCCTCATTAGTTCTTACATGCTTCTCATCTTATGTCAACCACAATTTGTTAGCCTATGGAAAATCGGCCTCCGACAGAAAAGAATGCACGTTTTCCTTCCTTTTCTCTACAGTCATGTTGTAAATTTAAAGTGTTTTTACCTAAGAAAGGACTTTTACGATGACATCTGTCAACAATGTCTTTAAGGCGAAATATACAAAATGGTTGAGGAAGAATTAAGCCTGATTTCTGATACTTGAGGGCAAACTGTGTCATGTTAGCAGACCGCACACAATCCTGAAAGGTGTTAACTACGGCGACGGTTCCGTGCGGAAAAACACGACGGACGAGCAGGAGTTCTTCTCGGCGGAGCTTCGCGAAGTCACACAACTTTGCCGTTCCGCCCACAAAGACCTGGTTCTGGTTATCTGCTCTCTCTCAGTGCAACTCTGTGTGCACTGAGCATCTGTGTGGTGAAGGCGTCAGTCTTGATACACGATCACTGATGAGATGTGCCATGGCGCTCCTGAAGTGCGTCGCCCGTAGGGCCGTTTTTAAGAACCCAGAGGAAGAAATGATTCAAAGGCTGATTTTGGTGTGTCGAGGAGAAGTTAGTCGTCCCTCAAACCTCACCTCCGTTTCCCGGGTAGCTGGATCCTTGAGGAGATATGTGTTCCTAACATACCTTTTCGGTACACCACAGTGGAAACGCGGAGATTCTTCTTGTCTGTCATTCTTTGCTAGTGATGTGCAATGTTAGCCCTAAAGGGCCGGTAACCTTGAGGTTGGTATTTTAAAGCAGTGAAATACCAGGTCGCGTTAAGACTAGAGTTTTTTCTAAATTTGTAGTTTGTCTTGGAGAGAGACAAAGTACAGCATGTCACTGAGAAACCATGCAGTCTTGTTGGGTCAATCCAGCTACTACCCTCCCTGAAATAGAAAGCAAAACTTGGAAGCTTTTATTTTGTTAAAAGCTTTGGATTTTGCTTTAAGATTTGAAAAGGCAGTCTTTTTTTCTCTCTCTCTCTACCAAGGGTGTTTCAGGAGTATAAGCCACATTCTGCGCAGTCGCTACGTGACTCAAACGTGCCACCATCCCAAACGAGTAAACAACAAAAAAAATATGGCGCCGTTAAGTCGGTTCTTCAGCCCTCTGTTTACCCGCCAGCCGCCATTAGCGCTCTGCACACGAGAGCCGTGACAGATATAAAAGGGAAAAAAAATAAAAAACCTTCAGAACTGGAAGATTGAGTTTGCCTTCCTCCCCCGTTACCCTTTTGTTTGCCTTCCATTGCTCAAAAGTCAGCGCAATATCCATCTGGATCTCTCCCACCTCTGCTGCACCTTTTTTTTTTTTTTTTTTTTTTTTTTTGCCCCCCTCCCCTTTGTCTCACAGCTTAAAAGACGGAACAAGAAATGATTATCTTTGCCCGGCAATATGAGGCTCTGACTCCAATGTAAACTCATTTGGAAAGCAGATTCTCATACATCATATATCACTCACAAGAATACAAAACTGATTACCACGACACCGGCTGAACCGTGAGTGGCGAAACGTGGTTTAGGGACTCCCTACTTTGTTGATGAGCTGTCACACTGTGGAGTTTTTCTGTTTTGAAGCTTTTTTTTTTCCCCCCCTTTTTTTTCTTTTTACAATCTCAGCCACGATATGAGAACAAGACATTAACATAACTTTGATCTGTTTCATAGAAATATGACTGGTGTGTTTTTTTTTTTTTTTTTTTTTTAATGGTAATTGTAAAGTTGTTAAGAGGAGAGGCGCATGTCGTCGTTTTAAACGTGGCCGTTTCAACACGCAAAATGAAACTTCTGCTGATTTAAAAAAAAAAAATAAAATTAACACTTTGTAATTCCGAAATGGAGAATTCACCAACTAGCACAAAATTTCAAGCGGTATCTTCCATAGTTTTGGAAGCTTTTAATGGTCTCGTTTGCTTCCTGGTCTCCAGTTTGGTCAGATCTGCACTCTAAAGCAAAAACGCCTCTAATTTATGGGAAAATATGGAAAAATTATGGGAATTTTATAGAATGAATGCAGTAAACAGAATTTTACTGCGTAAATATGGATTTTGACGATTCAGTTTTATCGATTTAATTTCTGGAAACCACAGCTGATGGTATTTAACCGTTTTCCTTTTTACATTTTTTTTTTTTTTTTTTTTACAACGTAGTATTTTAAAGGCACATTGAACAAAATATTCATTTTGAAATGAGACAGGCCAGAAACAGAACTCGCCACGTTATGCTAACTGCAGGACTCACATGCTAACCTGCACCCATAGACATAATACTTGATGCTGCGAAGCACGCGGACACACACTGTGTCAGTATCAGTAAATCTAACATGCAGCTGAATTATAACACCAAACAAGAGATTAGAAGGAAAGGATTTTGCTAACAGTTTACCAAAGATAGTTGAGCCACCGTGGCTGCTGATGGAGAGAGATATTTTATCCGGAAATATAAATATATACGAACGGAAAACTGAACACCTGGAAACTTTATGTCGCCAAATTTGGCTTGCAGCTATTGCATAATGAAAGCGACGATTGTTTCAAGATGTAATTCTCTGTAGTCGACTCAAGACAAGCAGCGCATGAAAGAGGAAGAGAAACAGATAATCAGGCCACTCATAGACACATTTCACACCTGTTTAATTAATGTTTGGAAATAAATGGCTTCATCTCCACTTAAAATATGGGTATTTAAAAGCATTTTTATGACATATACGTGTCCTTTCTTCACAGTAATCAGGCAAGAAATTACAACAATTGAACGACAACAGAAAACATCTAAGAGCAGGAGCCAAAAGTTTCCTCAGATCTTTGCGGGCTTTGATTAACAGCAGCGGAAGCGACAAGTCGGCTCCATTCCTGCTCCTGTGAAATCGGTTCACCACGACTTCACTGTTCTTGATTCCTCACAGACTCTTCACTTCCGAATGTGTGTGCTGCTGGTTTACCATGAATTATTCCAGCATGCTGAAAAGGCTCAGCTGTTACCGATACTGCATAAAAAAACACTATGCTAATCTTAGCGGCACTTCATGTCCGTCGCCTGGGAAATGCCCCTCGTGGCGACACCGAAGCTGCAGGGCGTCCGCGGGCTTATTAGGGGGGAAATGTGCCGACACAGCCTGTATTTGAGGGGCCTGAACCCAGTTGTTGTGTTTTGTATCATTTATGGTCGCTCTGTTCAACTGAACTCTATAGAATTATGTTTTTTTTTTGTTTTTTTTTTTTTATTCTTCACGTGTTAAAAGTTAAAGTTTTAGATGACATACAACTCATATGCAGCCCAACAAATATCGCATCTGCGTTCTACATGTTCCACTCGCAACTTTTGACGACTCAGCGACAAACATTGAAGGGAGGGAGGGAAGGAAATTGACTTGCAAAAGGACCTAAGGCAGAAGATTCACTCAACGCGACAGTGCCACTTTGTGTTGCGTCGGTCTGCACCGCCTCTTTGGTGAACCCCGCAATTATGATGTTTCTGAGTTACGGTTATCGCGTTTCGCCCATGATGCATTTCTTCGCTAATTGGAGATGCAAATGTTTTTATCTGCCGACAGTAATTGGAGTTAATGGAAAAGAAAAGATAATGATGTCGAACAGAGAGAACACACCGGTTCACTCCCGACGACGCTGCCTCCCCGAAGACCATATGGCGGGAGGGACCTTGGAGGTATAAATAATCTTCCACAACACCAATTGTCGTACCTCACAAAGACTTATGAAGTTTTACCCTGAACAACAAAAACTAAACTAGTGGAGCTCTGAGATTGTTGAAGGTGGAAGTTAATGTACGTCGTTTGTCTCAAACAAATCTCAAATAAGATTTGAGACGCCTCTAAAAAACACGGGAAGGCAGTGACTCAACAAAAATACGACGTGTCGTTTGAAGCAACACAACCAAACCGCCTGCTTTCTGACCAAAGAAGAAAAAAGAAAACTGACTCGAGGTCTTTCGAACAGGAAAGTGTCAAATTCATGTGTTCTCTTACTAAAGAGAGTAAACTTTAGTAAATCTAAAGTTCTTGCTCCTCCTGTTTCCTGTGTCAGTAAAAAAAAAAAAAAAAAATCCCTTTTTAAGGAAACATGCATGTGAACACATACTTCAGTCATTCCCATTCTCATTTTTCACTCATAAAATCTGTTTTGTTTTTTTTTGTGTGTGCTTATGCTGCAGTAGTTGCAGAAATAAAATTGCTCGTTACCTTTTGTGCAACTCACACTTTGCATCCCTTCACTGGTGTCGTCCCAGTCTAGGTTAGCGAAACATTATTTAACTCAGCAAATGTAAATAAATCACTGCAAGTCAGATGAACCCGTTTCACATTTAGAGTCATGAATGATAGTCTCATTTCCTGAACACACCTGAAGTTAAAGTGTGTTTTCAGCAGCTCTTGATCTTAATTTTATCTGGTTAGTCGTACGGCGTTGAGCCTTTTACTGAGAAGAGAGGAAACCTGAAGGAAGCAAATCATTCAGCTGATCTGAGAGCTCCAGCAATGCTGCATCTCGTAGTAAACCTTTTTTTTTTCTTTCTTTTTTACACTGTACTGTTGAGGTTTTTTATTCACTTTTTCTGTTTTTTTTTTTGTTTGCTTTTTTTTTACAAGTTTCTTAGCGATGCTGAGAGATTATTGTCAGCATCCAGGCGTGATCATTTATTTATTCTGTCTGTAACAATGAGGCGTCTTTCAAAAATAAAAAACGCTGACTAATGCTCTTTCTTCATTATAGAATCGACTCCGTTTTTTAAATGACTATAACAACATGAAAGCTAAAATAGTTTATGCAACTGCTACTCGTTTTTATGCTGCACGCTCGTCTTTCTGATTGGCAGCCTCAGGCTAGCGTAGATAGCATAGAGAGCGCGAAATGGACAAGTTCCTGACAAGAAAAAAGCCAAGCGACGTCCAGAAAAGCTGAAAAGAACCCAAGATTTGAAATCAGAAAGTATGAAGAAGAATTTATGCTAGAAGAAGGTAATAAATCAGTGAATAAATGTAGATTCTCCCCACATATTGTATCATTATCTGTGCGTTTTTGAAAATGGGGAAACCTCTGGTCCAGACAGCATTTGTTTGGGGTGAGGTTCTGCAGCCGTATGAGTTGACAGAGGAAAAACAATTCAGCTTTGACTGTATGACAATCGGCAATATACACAAATGAACATAAGGTGTGTTTGGGTTCCTGAATATCCTTTTTCTGCAACCTCATTTCCAGGTGCCGTTCATTTCACTTGGACGTTTACTGACTTCGTTCCGTCCTGAAATCTGGACCGTTTATGGAGATTCCATCCTCCGACGCTGAGCCGCTCTTTAAATAAGGTTGCTGGATTTTATCAACGTGTTGGAACGTAAACTTTGAAAAAATAAAACGACAACAACAAAAAAACCGGGATGCTCAGCATGGGTGGCTGGTTGTAGATATTGTGTTTGCAAATAATAATGAAGAAAAAAAAAAACATATCTGTGGCTAGAATACAAAGTTAATGGGCGACCTGCAGAAGAGGATAAACTGGGATACAACTGACATAAAATGCTGGGGATATTAAACCAGTGAGAAATCTTTAACATCCTTCCACCAGGAGTCTTCATTTTTACTGTACGATCCTCTCAAAAAAAAAAAAAAAAAAGTCTTGCCTCCCCAATAATGATATTTTCAACTCCAGAAAAAACATTCACAACATTCCTGCAGGGGAAACATTCAAACTTTTCCTTTGTTTTACAGGATAGCTTGAGTCTTTATGAGTTAGCAAAAGGCATTTGAAAGTTTGAACCTTTTAAAAGTTGAAAAGTGCTCCAAACAAGTTTTACGCTGTTTCTTTTTATGTCCAGTAAACATTGTAAAAAAAACAAAAACAAAAGAAAGACACAAGCAAACCACTTAGCCTGGTTATGCTGCTAAAGTTGAAATCTGGTTCTAGAGTCCAATTTGTTGCTAAATTAAAAAGCTAATTCAGCTTTATTTCAGAGATCTGCACTGTATTATTATTGGTTTTCTTAATCTCTTTCATTGTCTCCATATTAGTTGTAAATGCCCCCATTTGCATGCTTAGCTGGGTCATGATTCATCTGTGTGCATTGACAAACGTGAGGCTTAGCCCAGTTACCACAGTTTTACTAAATCAAATGACAGTTGAAGGGAAATGATGATCAAACTATTGAACACTTCCAGGTTCCATGGAAAATAAAGGCTTGGAGCCCAAAAAAGATCAAACTGAACAACTTCGCTCTTCGCCGGTATCTGCTGAAGTTGGACACACAATTACCAAAACTTGCCAAAAAACAAAATGTGGAGAAATGACTCAAATATGCCATAATCAAGGGTTTCTTTCTCTCACCGCATGTTCTATTACTTGACTTTAAGAGGAACGCTGATATCAGTAGGGTGTCTTCACTCAGTAACAACCTTCACACCAAAGAGTGGTATTACCATGAGCTGTCAGTGTTCGAATGTGGCACGCTCCATGTTCCAAAAAATATTGCTCTGTTAGCACATGTCGAGCTCTCCTTATAATTGTTGCAAATAACTTGGTAGAAAAGTAAAAAGATGCTCTTTGATGAGTCACGTCTAAATTTAATAGCATAGCACTTTATCCAGTCCAGAGGACTCCAAAGCCACAAACGTTACTTTCACTCAATCACCCATTCACACACTGATGATGGTAAGCTACATGGTAGCCACAGCTGCCCTGTGACAGAAAGCGTGTCTTGCCCAAAGACACAACGACTCTGACGGACTGAGCAACCCACTGGTTACAGGACAAACTCCTCCATCCTGAGCCGCTCCCACGTCACAAAGCTTTACCTCAGTAACCTAATGTCTTACGTTTGGATGAAGCTTTACATTTTCTAACTTTGGCTTCTTCCTCGAGGAGACAAGCCGAGGACCTCCCGTCACTCAGAGACCGTCAAGAAAGAAGAAAAGTGTGGATGGAGAATCGCCATGAATAACCAATGCTGCCTTCATCAAAGATTTAGCCCCGTCTACATTGTGATTTTCACTTCTGACTTCGTGTCACTTGAAATGTACCGTGGTCACGGTGACGACTCCGAGTTGAGCAACTTTTCTTTCTGTGCCGTAAGCAAATACCGGCTCAGCGGGCAAGAAGGAAAAGTCAAGTTGAAGGTAAGTCCCAGGCTCATGGCTGTCGGTTTTTTTTTTTTTTTTTTTTCCCAACGGCCTGTTTCGTCAAGGTTTAGCTTCCAAAGAGGACTGGGGGGGGGGGGATGTTTTAAACAGTAAGTAGATTGTTGGACATTTCTTCAAAGCACACATGTAGAAGTAGCAAATAGGTATTTTCTGGTTTCACTTTAAATTAATGTTGATTCCATGTTTCAGCTCCAACTAACTTATATTGTCATTACGCCCCTTAAATTCCCCAACCCCCCAAAATTCCACATATAGTAAGTAACTCAATAAGACTTAATTTGCATAGCACCTTTCATGGTAAAAATCACAAAGCACTTCAACAAATCTAAACAAAAGCAGATTTAAATAAACAAAATATGCAAAGTCAGGTGTTTTTAGTTACGTTTTTAAGCTATGTTTTTAAGTCATTAACTGTTATTGATCAAGTACACAAATGCAACATTTGGGAATATTTTTCTTTCCTGATGATTTTTTTATTTTTTTTTACGATTCCAACCTCAATCAACAACATGAGCCGTAACTGTTAATCTCGTCTCACCTATTTAGGATAGTTTTTCATGAAAGTTATGCTTCTCCCAAGCTTGATAAATATATTAAAAACATTTTTGTTTAGCTGTGTTTAAAAAAAAAAAAAAAAAATTAATTTGATCGACTCTTACAAAAATAACAGGGGAAATCAAGTTTTTACAAATGTAGAAAGATAACGTTTTTGATTTTTTTTTTTTTGTTTGTGGCTCTTATGAAAAGTGGAATAAAAGAGCTTCATGAAATTTGGTGACAACATAAAGTAGATACTGGGGTTTGTGACAGTTTGACAATGCAACCGCGTCGTTTTGCGTCTCGGCAAAGGATTCACACCTACACGTGGCAGCGGTGACTCACGTTGATGTAGTTTGGAAGTACTTAACATTTCAGTCGACACCTGCGAGACAGCTGTTTATTATCTATAATCATAATCCTGCAGATATGAAGTAAATAGGATAAAATAACAAAGCCTTGAGCCAAAGCTTGAATTCTATTTACAGTGGGTAATTGTTATGTGTGTGTCTAGACTCGAGCCTATTAGACACAGCTTACTCTATCACGCCACCGCTGATTTTGTTGCTTGTATTAATCTGGGCAAATAATGAAGTGGAGAATGGAAGAGGAGGGGGAAAAAAAAAATGCACCTGAGGCAAAAATGTGGATTCTCCCTGAAATAATAATGCCAGACAAGAAAGGGGGAAAACGCACTGCAGTGGTGCATCGGGCCGGGAGTGAGGGTCATACGGCTCATGTTTCTGTGTTGGTGAAAAGGACATAGGTTGACAGACACAAACACGCACACATGTGGACACCCACCCACACACAAGTTCTGGTCCGAAGTCACTATAGAAAACTTGCACCATGTTACGTATACATTTTTGGTATCCTTACAGATTCAACTTCTTTTTGAGGTTTGTCGCACTTAAATGTTTCCTGACATAACTTGAGATACAAGTCGATCAGACCTCTCCATGCCCCTGACCTTTGTCGTAATAGTCTTGGACTCTGCTGTAAAAAATGCCATCCCACTTTTTTTTTTTTTTTCTGTTTTTGCCAAATTGTTTAAATTTGAATTTTTTATTTTTTTTTTTCTTAGCATATACGACCAGTTCAAGATCCTGTCATTGGATTTACGTTCCATTTGACGCAACAATACAAAGTTTGATCCTTGCCCTGCTGCATAATTAAAGTTTCATCGGGTTCAACATGAAGCCGATTTTCTGGATTTTTGGATTTTCTGACAGAATCCGTCATGTACGAAATGTAATCTTGCAAAGGAACATCATCACACGGCCACCACTATGTGTGAATGCTGTTGTCTTTGAGATGTAGATGTTGTGTTAGTTGTATCCTAGATACAACCGGAAGCATGCTTTTTTATTCAAATCCTGATGGCACATATTTACTTCCATAGCTTTTGATCACATCAGTCCGCAGAACATATTCCCAAAAGTGGGTCATTAAGATTAGTTTTGCCAAATGCTTGACAAGCCTTTGGTCTTTTTGGTTTATTGTAGTTTTGTCTCCCATGTATCCTTATTTCTTAACCATGCATACTGTTTTGCATTACATGTTATTCTGGGTCGTTTTGTGGCCTCCATTTTGAGTTTTTGATGTTGTCTTGTAGTAATCTTTAGCTTATAAGGTCTGCAGCGCTTACTATAAATTGTCAAAATCTCTCTAGACTGTGTGATTGTCTTATCTTCATTAATTTCTTTCGATTGGGGCACCATCTCTTGTTTTTTTTCCTCTGAAATGAAATTCTAATTTCATCATCCGTCCTTACTCATATGTTCCTGAGCTCCACATTTTCTTTTTTTTATTATTTTTTTTTATTTCTCTCTCAAAACTCTGCCTGTTGTGTTTCCAGGCCAAAAAGTAAATCAATGCAACACTAAAAAATTTAACCAGAGAAATCAAACCCACACTGGCCGCTGCCCTGTGAAATCCTTGAGCCTCGTGATTTCTTGTGGCAACCCCGGCTAGAAGAGATGGGAGCAATATTGCAGCCTTGGTCTGCTGAAAGCCTGGCGGTGTCATTTACATAAACTCAAAGATGCACTGTGCTGCAGCTTGAAAGGCTTCGAAAAGGCTGGCATTGAGGTCGGGCTTTTCTTTGAAAGCAAACCTGAATATTATTGTCTCTGCAGAGGCTGGAAAAAAAAAAAAAAAAAAAAGAGAACCAAGCCAGCTGTGAAATGTTACAACTTTACATCCCTGCAAATCACAAATACTGCCAGTCCCAGCACCTACATGTGGTTAAACTCTTCCGCTGGCTCAGGTTCAGCTTCCCTCTTTTGAAAATTTATACGCACACCTCGCCGTTTTCTACTTTGTACCACAGACAAATCAGATTGCATCCATGTACTTAAACCATCCAACTATTATTACTTACAGTAAGGGATATGTTACTTAGGGGATTTATATATATTATTCTGATCGATGGAACAGACATCTTGAGATTCCTCCCTCCCAATCGGCTTTTCAGTCAAATGCAAACAAACGTGCTCTAGACTTTTCACGTTTCAATGCAGGAAAACAAACTCCAGTACTTTGCTTTGGTCTATCACACAAAATCCCAAGAAAATACTTCAAGGTTCGTGGTTGTAATGTGACAAAAAGTGGAAAAAGTTCAAGCTTTCTCTGCTTGTTCACACAATGGCAATTGAAGACCTGTCTGTTTCAGAAACTTTCATGACTCTCTTGTTTTGGTAGAGAATAATCCCCTTCATTTTAGTGTCATTTGTCCACAGTCTTTTCAACGAAGCCTTCGGATGGTTCAACATTTACTCTGGTCATCAACCGTGTCCGTCTGCCACACGCCGTTTTGCAGTTGTGTGCAACAGAAAATACATTTCTTGTCACTTGCGACCTAATTCATAACACCTCTAGAGCTCTGATTGCGATGCAACATAAGGCGAGGCTCTTGCTGGGGAACACAGCTGCAGAGAAGTCTTTATTCTTTCTTCGTGAGGCAGCGACGTGCACAGCGGCTCTTCTGGCACTGGCACTAATGCAGACCGCCTCCCGTTGCTCAACAAACACCAGCAACTTGCAGGGTCCCAGCTCGCTGCTGCACGGAAAGACGGACAAACTAATTAGAAATGATCCGCAGTGGTACGAATCAGCTTCTTGTGGCATTGTTCCTTGAACCCTTGCCCAGTGCTTCCTGCTGTTTCTTAGCAATAACTCCAAGCCACCACACGCAACCATGTTCCGTTTGATAAAAACAAACTGCACGGTGAATTTGAATGGTCAGTAGATTTCTCCGATGTAGTTTTTTTTTTTTTTTTTTGCCAACGTTAGAATAGAATCTGTCACATACGTATTAGAAAATGTTGAGGTAGAAAAACTGTCATCGAAAAGTGCTTTTTTTTCTTTTTTTTTTTTTTTTCTTTGTCTTGCTGGCGGCCCAGTTTGAGCCCAGCTTCAGCTGTTGGACAGATGGCTTCACATTTGATTTCGCAATACTTTGGTGTACAGAGGCAGGCATGGTCAACTCTTAAATTAGCATGTCTCCACTGCCCTGCTTCACAGTGGGCATGAGGTGTTTGTGCTGATATGCTGGGTTTGGTTGATGCTGTGAGTCGAGGCCAAATATTTCTACTTCATGATGATTTATCCAGAGGACAACGCTTCAGAAGTATTTCTGATTCATTTCAGAGGGAATAGGTTGTATTCCCGAAAACCCTTTGAAACGATACTTCTTCAGTCTTTCTTTAATTTTCCTGTCATTAACTTAAATGTTTAACATGCTAATTGAGGCATCTGGAGCCCGAGACGGAGCGCTTCTTTTTATTTATTTATTTATTTTGCCTTTTCTACAGGAATTGTACTGTCTGACATTGGAGTAAATTCACTCCTGGGAATATTTAAATATATCCTTAATTATTGTTTTTACTTGTGAATAATTTTAAAGTGAAATATTTTTACTTGTTACTTTCAGTTTTAAAAAAACAAATTGCTAACTTAAAAGAAATTTGACTTTCCAATTTGATACCTTGAAATTAGGCCTCTGTCTCTTTAAGAAGCTCCTACTCTTTCCAGTGCTGCCATAGAAATAAATCTATTGAGACATTTACTTATTAATTTACCTTGGATTACAGGTAAATGTAACCTGTAATTATTTTCTATTTCATTGAAATAGAAAATAATTGGAGTGTGGTACAAATCTGAAATGTCAGAAAATTCAGATCACAAGCTGATAAACTGACAGCGTCGTACTGTGAAAACGCTGAGCGATGGCACGTGTTTAAGAATCCGCGCTGAGAACAGATTTCAGATCTCACTTAAATATTTCTTTTCTTTATTTTTGAATCTGGTGTCAAAGCTTTTCCAACAGCTTTTTTTTTTTTTTTTTTTAAGGTGAGAAGTGTGTGAAAGCATGGAGACTGTCGCAGCCTTACCCTGCACCTCCCAGAGGGCAAACCACCAGTTTTTTGGTGATGGGGCCTTGTTGCCGGGGCAGCCAGCCTGTCTATTGACCCTGTATATCTCAGCGGGATTTAACATGTTCATTTGAAGTGGTGTGGGTTTTAGTCTCGCCTGCCCAGCTTGTTCATACTAACAGAATAGTTTTTAATCAAAATGATGTGTTCTGTACTGATCAGCAACTTTGGATTCATAGGAAAATAAATGTACCCTGACATATTCCAATATGGAAGCTCCACATTGCTCCACTCTGAAAATGTCCTCCCCTGCACAAAGGAAGTGAAAATTGATTGTGAAATTAAATCTAGCTTCAGAGGACTTCATGTTCATCACCATCAGATGTTCTTAACCCCTTTCAACCCACTGCCGATACCTCATATGGTAAATTTGTCACAGGCTTTTTACTATCAAAACAGTAAGTTCAATGTTTTAATTAACTGCAAATGTAAAGCCAACTAGTTACAATCAACAGGCCAGAGTATTCATCCAAGCTGGGTCAGTTTCTGCAAGTTGCAGTAACTATAGAAAATGTGCTCAATGTCTAAAGAACGCTAGATGACCTAAGACCTTGGTTTGGTAATTACCTGTTTTGATTTCAGCCCAACATGGATTTTAGATCAAATCCAACTTAGGAATGCGAATGCTTGTATGTTTCATAAAAGAGTGCAAAAAAACTGAAATATAAATATGACAACTGTACCCTCCCTTGCTCTTAAGAGACGGGGTCAATTGGGCACCTTGAGTTTTTCGTCCTACGGGGCACAGATATTTTTTTGTGTGTGTGTCGTTTCGGGAACTGACAGTCTGACGGGACACCGTCATCATCTGGGCCAAATATTATGGCTCAGACTTTTAGGCTTTGGGAAAAGAGTTGCAAGAATGTCATCATTATCATCAGATGTACTGCACAACAACCTGGTTAGACTTTAGTGGACCTCTTCCACAGGATAAAGTAAAGAAAAGAATGGAGAACAGAACTATTAAAGTGATAAAATTATGAAACATAATAAAGCTAATCCCAGTGGTCACTTTTAACTAAGAAAATGTTTGTTCATCGGAGAGAGAGCAATTGTTTTTACAAGCAAAGTAGTTAGTGCAAGCTAATGCTAGCTGAGTTGAACTGCTTGCTCCAAGACACTGTTAGCTTGAATTGGTCGAAATGGTAATGCAGGTTGTCGTCTGTTTTAATCTTCACATGTTTCATGCAGAATTTCACAAATATTTTGAACCAAGTATTACTTGCTTGTCAGTAATTCAGAAAAGGGACAAATTTTCGGGGGTCACAACCCTTAACCAAACACTGACGTGTTAAATATCCCAGAGGTGAATCAGTTCAAACATAATCCAAGATCATGTTAGGATTATAATCCAAACCGGGCCGTATTTTAACCTGCCATTTTAACCCTAATAATTAAGATTAAAGAATGGTTTCAAAAATGTTGATATTTTGGTTTGTCAAACAACGGAGGACGAAACATGATTGCTGGATGATGCTGTCAATGTTTCATGTCTTCCAAGGTGAGTACATCACTGGGCAAAAGATTCATGGAATTCTTTACTTCACATCGAGATGTTTCTGTAGATTTCCTTTACACTGTAACCTGCTTTAGACGGCGTCTTCAAAGCTTCATTTTCCTCCGCTTTGGTTCTTGAGTTCATACACAAATTTGGCACGTTCCCCTCTGAGATAGAGAAGCTGTCTGTCTCCTGAGGGGTTTCATAGCTGAATATTCCCAGAGTTTAAACTTGGGCGCCGTTGTTTGAACAGATGAAAGCGGAGCCTTCAGGCAATCTGGACGTTGCACCCAAGGACAAACGAGACTCAAGAAGGTCCACGGTTCTCTTCTCAATGTTTCATCTGATTTCTTTGCACCAAGAATCAGCCTCTGCTCAACTCAAATTTTGCAAAAGTAACCACAAGCTCACAAAAATCCTCATCTGGGCTTTCCTAAATATCTGATTACGAAACAGCATAATCAAAATCATAATCGTCCAAACTTCAGAGACGTTTTCAAAATGGCTGAAGGTCGTAAGGCGATCTACCGTGCATTTTGAGGACGTCTTTTACGTATAGCGACTTCACCTTTCGTGGAAAACGGCATACTTAAAATAGTACTGAAGAGCCCTTCAAGACTGTAGGGGCCTTGTGGAAATCCTACACCATATACTGCATTTTATTTCAAAATCATAGCAGCGGTGACTGGTGCTTTGCCTTTAAGGGTCTCGCCACATAAGCACTCACTTGAGGAAGATGAGGAAGCCGTCTTTTAATGATCCCCGGAGACAGGAAGTATATTTACCATAATCCCAAGCCCGAGGCGGCATCAGCTCCTAATCACCCCCATCTTCCCACCCCCCCTATCCAGATAGGGATCAGTGCCCCATTATAAACCTACTGAAGTATCAGGCTTTAAAATGTCTTTTTTTTTTTCCATCACAAAGTGGGCTATACCTTCCGTTCAATTGTATGCACGGGATGTGGTGATAACTTTTTGTGTTTGAGATTTGAACTTTGTTCTGCGAGACGAAAAGGAGCAGTTTTGGGACAAGATGGCGCCTCGCCTCGAAGCTACTTCACGGACCCCGAAACCGCCTCTTTGCATTTCAACGTCATGATACAATTGTTTGACAGTGACATGCGTGAAAGAATAAAGACTCAAGAACAGAGATAGATCGGTGACCTCTGTCGGGTTCACCCCAACTCCTGGGGACCCGATGAGGCCCTGCCAGGTAGATGGACTAAGAACTTTGCTGTAAACAGACGAAGAACAAACGTCTGCGAACTATTTTGTGTTAATATAAGCGGATATAAGTCAAAAGAAGTCAGATATTTTTATCCATTACGTTAAGCTTTTTCAGAATCATAACCCGCTAACCCATAGAAGGTGCTGGTGGAGGCCGGCGCTGTAAGCCGGGCGAGTTTCTGATGGAGGATATCTCAGCTGACGGCGTTGAAGTTCACAGGATCCTGCCTTACGTCCAGTAACTCCGTTCTGCGTGCCACCGATTTGACCCGGCGTCTTTAACAAGCCAGGACTTTGGTGACGACGTGGTGTGGAATATCGTCACGCACGGGCCGATCGTCAAACACGTAACGGGGCCAAATTAAGCGTTTTTCCACTGAATAGTAATTGGGTTCCAGTTGGGTTTTTACACAGAAGGGAACATATCACCTCCTGAGGGGAAAATTGTTTGGTCCACCATATTGGCAGATCAAGCGAATAAATCCCTTCTTTATTCTTAATCCCTTTCCTTATCATAAGATTATGAAAATCCAGATCTCTCCTAGTTCTCATATTATTAAATTGCACCCACAATATTACTCCTGGCTTAAGCAGGAAAAGAGGGCGCAGAAAAAAAAAAAAATTATATATATATATATATATAAAAAACGAAAACATCCCATGCCCTCAGCCCTCGCAGATCCCGGTTCTTTTGTTTGGATTTTTTTTTTTTTTTTTTTTTCTTTTTTCCTTGGTATTTTCTAATTCCTGCAGCCTGTGAGCCGTGTCCACAGCTTCATGAATAATGTCAGGGGGCAGCTGGGTTTTGGTATTCAGTAGTTGACAATCTGCTTAAACAGAAGCAAATTGGGAAAAAATAGCTTTCAGATGCACTTTCATTCCTGTGTGCGGGGGAGAGGTTGAAGCAGGGTTATTTTCTCAGCAGAGGGCGTTTTGCTCTGACAGCACGTCAGCCTCTTTCCCTCCCTCCTCGGTGTGTGTGTGTGCAAGAGTTTAACGTGGAGGAAATTCTCACAAGTCAGTATCATATCACCTTAACTTGAAAACAGAGCGTCGCGCATCGTTTAAGTCCTTTGACTTTTCACCTCAGACTTGCACACAAATCACGTGCATCTGTGTCGACGGTATTTGATTTAAACATTTGTTGTTTTTTCTTTGTTTTTACATGTTGGCATGTAAATAGGTTTCTAGCTGTAACCAGAAACTAAACCTACAAAAACACAACGGGTAAGACGAATGGAAAATCAATGTCCTATTAGGTGTGTTCCAGCTCTAAGGTTGCAAAATGCGGCTTTCCAAATTGTATCCTTTGCACTTTCTCGTTTCTAATTAATTGAGAGAGGCCATTTAATGATTTATACTTATTGAAAAGGTTTTATGTATGCATGAGAGAAGTATTTTGGAGTGATTGTACATCACCTTTCATTTTTTTCCTGCTCCGACTTGTTTCTGCGTCAGCGATATTTAAGTGAATAATAATAATAATAATAATAATAATAAAGTTGCTAAATTGTGCTTAGAATTGCATGCTGTTAAGAGTTCGTAGGTTTTAATAAGTGAGGAGCCCTTAATGATGCCAATTTGTGATAATATTTGGGAATGTACGGGAGCCGCCACAGAAAAATGTGATTTTTCTCAAAACAAAAATGTGTACGCTACATTTTTACGCATCTCTGGTCTTCTGCGTCAGCAGACTTTTTTTTTTTTTTTTTTTTAATTCCAAATCATTGTTCAAGAGACAAATTTTTCTATTTATTGGAATCGAAATCATTTGTAACTCAGACTGTAGTTACATCAACACACATGATAGCTAAAATACACACTGCTACGACGCAGAATGAAGCCGTTCGGGAAGATATTCCTTCACCCTTTACATCCTGACAAATAGGAGGCGAAAAACGTCTTCAGGAAACTAGAGAGATCAAATTGCCCTCCGCTTAACAACTCAGAGTTAGTTTTGCACGTCGTGAAACTTTATTGCTCCCATTCTGTCGTGGCGCCCGTCGTAAATCTAATGAGAACGGTTCCTTTAGCTCCGATTTAACAAAGCAGTTTGAAACACTGCGCTGAAAAAAAAATTTTTTTTTAAATCGGGAAAGTGAATAAAAGCTGCTAAAAGGTACCGAGGCGGGTTATAGAAGGAAGAGAGAGAGAACAGTGAAAGAATGCAGCATCTTCTACTCGCTGGGATTACATAACGGCGTAAACTGCTTTATCAAGTCACTGAGGCTTTGACTAACTTGAAGGTCATTGGAGATATTGAAGAGCTACAAGCAGACGTTGTGTTGATGGATCAGTTAGATAAGTAAAGCCAATCCTAAAAACTGTTCCTGTGCATTAAGTTTTCTGTTTTTGACAATTTTCTGGTTTTTGTTGCCTCATTAACGGCTTGACGTCCCGCCCAGAAATACGGTAAACTTGAAAGTTTAGACTCTCACAACGTCGTGACACCACTTATTTTTTATTTTTAATCCGTTCTGCTTTCATCAAGATCGATTTTATACATTTTTTATTTCTATTTTTTTTTATTTTTCATACAGAGGAGCCCACAGCCGAATCGCGGCCCTTCCACCGTCACACAGTCGGCATCAAACACTTTTTGCCTTTCCTGCTTGTTTTCATTCACCTGACATTTGTGTGACTTCGGGAAACGCAAACAGGCATGCGGGAAAAAAAATGATCATGAAACAGTCTAATTAGTATAAGGTTGGGGTTTTTTTGTTGTTGTTTTCTTTTACACAGGTGTTTCAGTCAGCTAAACAGAAGGAAACAGTTTTATTTGGTTGCTTCGGAACAAAAACAAGCTTAATCGAATCAGGAGAGCACGACTCCCGCCTCTTAAACCAGTCGGCGCCGGCGTTAATTAACATTTTATAAAAGGGCCAAGTAAAGAAAGCTACAGTACCTGCCGCTGGTGCTGCTGGGCAGCTCTACGAAAACACTCCATCATTAGCACATTATTAGTGTTTCGAAATGTCACAGAGCCGCAACGGGGACGTGAACTATTGGAGGAACTGCCTTCGAGTGCCGGCCCGACTCTTGATGCTGTGTCAGAGTCCGCCGAGACCTCTCCCGAGAGTCGCGCGGGAGATCGTTTTTGACCTCCCGCAGAGGGCGGCGAGCGCCGGCCGGCGTCCACGTGTGTGTTTTCCCGCGCTATCTCGCGTGCGCACGAGGGACAGTGAAACACCCGGAGAAAAACAGAGAGAGAGAGAGAGACGGAAATGAAAAGAAATGGAGCCCCTTCTCATAAATCAAGTCAAGGTTCCAGCCTGTTGGTGGTGATTCTTTTTCTTCTTCTTCTTCGACATTGGACGCTTCCATCTTTTTTTTTTCTCATTTTTAATCGCACCAAGCCTAACGAGTGCAGAAGGTAAAGGGAGCCGGAGGGCGAGGAGGGGGAGCGGCTCGGGCTCCGCGGCGCGCCGGCCGCTGTGTCAGATGAGGTCTGTCGATATCTCTCATCAAACAGGAGCTGATCAAAGGGCCTGCCTGTGCCCATGCAGGCGAAAGGATTAAGTCACATCATGCACAACCTCCTTGACAAAAAAAAAAAAAAAAAAAAAGCCTCTCCACACGAATAAAGAGATTAAGTCAAGAGTGAAATCAAATTCAAGGGGAATTATTGAAACAGGGCCTCCGTGTTGCGCTCTACATCTGACAAGGTCTTTGCTTAGGTGTGATGAATTTATGAGCTTTTTCTGCAATTACTGTTTCCCTTGCTCCTGTTTTATGGAGTTTGATGTTTTTAAAAACTTTCATTTTCTTTTTCTTTAAAAATGTTCAGCCTTTATTTCCTTCCTCTATTTTTTTTTTATTTTATTTTTTTCTTCTTCCTCTTTTCCGCATGTGTCACATTTAGCCTGCAGTGTAATTCCTTTCGGCCCAGCTGGCCAACAGACACGCCGCGCTAACGCCGCAAATCCCACAAATCCCACAATGCTTTGCTCGCGACATTTATTGACATTTGCTTTCACGTGTGCTCACAGCATTTAGCTTTTCTTGCTTCCAGATTCTCTGTTGAGGAAAGCGTAACGTTTGTTTCAACATGGAAAATGTTTTTTGGGACACGTGAAGGGAAAAAGTGCAAAGTTTTGCAAAGCTGCGTGCAAAACGGTTTGCGTCGCAATAAAAATGCTCGATTAAGTGTTTTCGACACTGTGTAAAATGCAGTGTCGAAAACAACCGATTTTATATCTGACCTTTGACCTTTACCGATCTCTGTGGGTTGCTTTTGGTAGCAATCATGCTTTGTAGTTTACGTGTCACTGGTAAACAGACCGAAACCATTGGTGCGTTTCCATCACCTGTGGGAACACTGGTGTGAAAGCTACACACCTTTCTACCCTTCCTGCTTCCTTTCTAGGAGGCAGGAAAGGAAACAATGTTTTGAAGAACTAAATCTGTCAAGAGCCTTGAGAACCTCACAGCATAATTTAACATCCACAGGGACTTAGAGGCTCAAAAACCTTAAACTGAACACATAAAAACCAAACGTGCAGGTTGAATCTGGTTAATAAAAGCAAGAAAAGACAGATATACTTTACTCGCTTTCAAAACAATATATATATATAAATACCTTTTTAAAAATCACTTGTTTACTACACTAGATTGTTGAGATTTTGCAGGTTTGATTGTGGGTCTAAGCTTACTGCATTGATCTAACTCATGGGAAAAGTCGCAACTGTTTAGAGAGATGCATTTTTACACTAATGTAAAAATGCATCTCTACTATCTTTTACATCTGCACACTTTTCAAATATTCTCTCTTTTGGCTCACGTTTCTATTTTCGCCCATCGATGCAATCACAGCACCCATTAGTGTCTCCATTCTCTCCACGGAGCAGATAAAATAGCCCGGATCCGTCTCAGATGGGAAGCACTGGAAGTAATCTGCACATGACATGCATGTAATATAGCAGCCTCTGCAAAGAGGAGGATTCAATATTTAGTCACAAATGCTTGAGAGCAGATGACTTAAATTCTTACGTTTCAATCGCCGTCCTTCTTTACACAGAAGCCAAGGTTAGCTGCACTTTTATCAGATTCGAGTTGCTATCCGTTAGAGAGCAGTGCGGTGCTTTCAAGCTGTCAGAACGTCAGCCAGACAGGGTCTTGAGCATTTTTCATTTATCCATAACTAACAGGAAAAGGTATTTCAGAAGCAACAGGAACAATGCCGCGTCGACGTCGTTGCACATCGCTGCGTACGGAGACGTGGGGGAAAAACATTTCCTTTGCATTCACTGCGATATTTGCTGGTCTGTTTTGTGCGCAATCACGAATGTCGCTTTGAAATTTTACGTGTGCGCACGTGAGGAGCCTCCGTGGAAAACCTGCTTATTCTTATTTGACTATCAAAAGTCGATTGGAAATCAATCTATTCAGTGCATGTTTATGTCTGTTCGTGTCAGGCTGAGATCGAGCGGCACATGAAACCATCCAGACGACCAACACAACAGAGATAATCAAAACTGTCCGACGACTTACTGTGACTCAGAAGTAATTACCAACTAGTTTGGATGTATTTTTTTTAGTTTCTGTTTACATCATAAGCGCGTGGAGCAGTTCTATCAGAAAGAAAAAGATATAAAACTTCAGATATTTCGCGACCAGACATTAACACACCTCACGAAGGCCTCGCATCATAGCAGGGAAGTACGATGGCCACCGTAAGAAGGGCTCACAGTGTTCAATCACGCCGTGCGAACCCATCAGAACGTCGTCTCGAAGAGAACGCGAAAGAAAAAAAACAACCTCTTTGTGACCTACAAAAGATTTCCTCTTTTTTCGAAAACAAAAGAAGTCTGAACATGTTTACCGAGGAAGACAAAACACGGTGAGGTGTTTGCACGACACCGCCGCGGAAGGAAACGGAGCCGTCACGCTGCTGCTGATGTGTGGGCGACAATACACCAGCAGGCAGTTGCCAAAGGAGCTGAAGCCTGTGATGGTGATTCATCGCTCCACTACGAGACGTGGGATATAAAAAGGACTCGGCCGCCGTGGCAATATATCAAGCTTGCGCCACGAGACACACTTAGGGGTTTTGATCCATTCAGACCACATCGCCGAGTCGACTGTCCTCGGCTGAGAAAGATCTGGTACATCTGTCAAATAAAGACAATCTTGTACGGCGGCCCAGAGAGAAGGAGAGAGAGTAATGTGGAAATTAAATTTTAAGGACGAGACGTTAAGAATCTTAATCATTTTTCAAAAACCTTGTTGGAGCCCATTTCCATTATAATGTAGTGCAAATAAAACAAGATTTTCTCTAAACCTCGGCGACAATGAGCAAACATGGTTTCTAATTAAGCCGGATTTCTATTGATCCTGCGTGAAACGGCGCGCAGAGACAAAAGACGTCTTCCGGAGTTCAGCCGTCGGTGGGAATCGAGGCAAAGCAGCAACGGCCAACAGTCTGTGCTGAAAGAAATAAATAAATAAGTCGATTTAAAAAAAAAAAAGCCCATCAGCAACCCCGCCAAACACGCACCATTCATCAGCGCGTCAAGCGGCTACTGGAAGACGCAGAGTCGTCGTGTGCGGCGACGCTAATGAGCTCTCGTTCATCACCGCAGTAAAACCAGCAGGACGATAATTCCTGAAAGTTGCCTCCGTTGTCAGCGTGAGCTATAGATAGAGATCAGATGGTTCTATCACCACTGTTTAACAATTTCAAGCCCCATTAGCCGAGGCTCTAAAATTATATGTTACATCAATTTTGATTACGCTGATGAATGCGGAGGTAGACGGTACGCTCGGCTGTGGAGAAGGGAAGCCGCTGTTGAGGTTACGGGAGTGCGGTTGGAAAATTCTTTCGAGGACAGTCTGAACGCGGGAACAGATTTTTCGCTTGCGGATCCTGCATGAAAACAGCAAGCTGGTCCAGAGCATGGTGGGTAGAAAATGTGGAGCCAGTCGTAGCAGCAGACCATACATGGGCTGCGACTTTATTTTTTTTGGACTATTCCAACAATAAATTTCAGTGTCGCTTTTGTGTTGCACTTCGTCCTGTCAAATGGCTGAGGTGACGCATGCAAACATTGTGAATAAGTGCACATGTTTCTGTCGCACACAACCTTTAGCGTTTTTCCTCTCATAACCAAATAGTCAGTTACCACATGCTGTTCTGTGGTTTATTTAACATTTCAGAAAACAATGTCGGCAAAGAAGAAGCAGAAATTCTTGATTCGTCTTTCTGTAACCTGTGTGGTTCGGAAGGAAAGGACAAGAGGACATAGTACGCAATTTAATTCACTTTGATTACGCAGGCATATCTGAAGGCGTATTTGGATCACCCCCCCAAACGGACAGCCGTGCTTTAGCCAAAGGAAGTGCAATTTATGACGGCCAAACATGTTAGAGGATTTGAAAGACCCTGCCCAAAGTAGCCTACGCTGCTTCCTGTTCCGATCCAGATTTATCAATTCGCTTTTTCCAGCCTTATCCTGCCAAATGTTCTGACACCGTATGATATGAACTTCTCTTGTCAAGCGCAATCACTTTCTGCCACAGCTGTGATTGGTTCAGTCATGTCCCTTTATCATTTTCTCCATCCGTCTCAGCATTCAAGCTCTCGGTTTTTTTGTTGTTAATTGTTCGATTCTGTTTTTTGTGTTTCCAACACAAAAAGCTTCATAGATGAATAAGAATGACTTTAAATGTACATTTTCTACTATCATTTGTAATTGTATGGTGCTTCCTAGAGATTTTGATGTGAGGAAGTATTTGGCTCAATGCAAAATTACGACTTTTTTGCTATTTTACTGTTACACTTCAAAAACATAGAAAACAAAATATTTTGTAAAAAGTATATTATATGTGCAGTCAAACATGGTGGTGTCAGTGTGATGATTTTCCAGTCAAAGACACACACACAAGAACAATTCTGAAATCACACAAAAGTTTTTGAAATGTCCTAGTCAAAGTCCGATCTCCATTGAGATGCTTTGGTACGAGCCTAAACCAGTTGTTCTGGCTTAAATACTCTCTGACATGGTAGAGTTAAAACGATTAATAATGATAATAATCTTTTTATGTCTGCCTGTGGCTCTACATAGTCATAGTCAGGTTAGCATTAATAGCTTTTTTTTCCCTTTGTAAGGTAAAGTTACTTTGTTTTTATTATTATTTTTATTTACACCAGTAGTCATATTTAAAAAGCCAATATCCTATCCTATCATAATTCACATCTACATACATCTTTAGTCATTGCAAGCTCTCGAAACACCCAACATTTGTGTTTGCATTTTCATCACATGAGCATCAGAACTTACCGATAAGCAGATTGGTTATAAATCTCGACAGAAGCCATTTTTAAATAAAAAAAAAAACAACAACAAAAAAAAAACAAAATGGTCTGTTCAAAAAGAAACGCAGCCTTTCACTGACATCAACATAAACTCCACCATCACCACCTCCGCCCCTTTGCGAAGGATACTCGGTGGGATCCTGAGCCAGAGCGCTGGTGATGCTCCGGAGTGAAGGTTCACACTGCAGCTTGGCTTTCACAATAATGCAATAATGTGTTCCCACTTTCAAAGGCAATTTTTCCTCACACTCTTATGATTACCAACACATTTTGCTCAAGTTCTTTGTTTTGGCTAAACAAACAAAAAAAAAAAAATAGGAAGAGGAAAAGAAAGTTTGAGATCAAGTGACGCTCACAACACCTCGGGGAGACGTTTTGAAAGGCATCGTATTTAAATATATGCCATTCATAATGGTTTTTACTGTAAAACAAACTAATCCCAGATGAGCTCATTAAGGACATTTTTCTGTCATGTGAAAACAGACCAAATTGGTTCTTTGTCATCTTCCAGAACCTCGTTGTGTGAGCATGTGTGTTCTGTTGTCTCTGCTGTCGTCCTTTTTGAAGCGTAAAAACTCAGCCAAGAAGCAGCGACTTTTTACCAAAAAATGTTTTTTTTTTTTAGTTTTTTTTTTTGTTAAAAATCCAGAGGAGACTTGTTTTGTTTTTTGTTTGTTTCTTTTTTTTCTATCAATCTCCTGTCTGATCTTTTTTTATGCCAACACCAGTCAATCCAATCAGGAAACATCCGCTAAGCCCTTTGATTCCGCCATCAAATGTTGATGGTCTCCCACTATGTAAGCTGCCTATCAGATAATAAGGGGGACTTGAATACCAGTCGGTGTGCCGCGGCGAAGGTGGTCCTGGTGCTTTTGTGCCTGACGTCCAACATGTCTTCGCTGGCCCCGTCTCGCTGTTCTCTCCGGGGAAATCTCGCAAGAGCAGCTGTCCTTATCAATGCAACGGCTCCCTGCTCACCGACTGCCTGGGCTGCGCTCTCCATGACAGCAGCGCGGAGGTAGCCGTAATCTGCCAAGACTTCAACAAAATTAAACCGCCAAGCAGGCCACCTCAGGGGGGCCGCGGAGGGGGGGGAGAGATTTCCTGCTCACCATGACACAGCAACAGAGGCAAGAGACATTAATATGGCATTGCAAGTGCAAGACTTCCAAAGCATCTTCTGTTCCGACTGCATTCGCTGTTTTGCTATCAAAAGGAAAATGATTAAACACATTTTATGTTGCTTTAATCATCACCTCCAAATGAAATATTTCTTCGACGGTATTATTCTTTGATATCCCGCAGTTTTCTGGCCAATCGGCGACTACGACCTTTTGTGAAGACTGACCTGCCTATTGCGGTTTTGGCCAATACCAATTTATTTCTTCCTTTAGTTTTTTTGAGTTCTGTCAGTCAGACCTCTCTCACGGAGGAGACAGAGGACAGCTTTTGATTTTCAGACCTCTGCCAAGGTGGATACAATCGACATCATGCGCGAGCATCGACCAGTCGCCGGTCTCCCAAAATTGAGGAACTCGGGGCCGACTTATCGGCGCGGACGCGACGGATCCGATTTGGCGTTTGGTCCAACGAAACAACGAATCTTCACTCGTCCACAGAGTGGATGTTGATGGAAGAACTCTCGACCTCTCCCCACATAAAAAGTAGCGTCTGTAATCTTGAACCCAAAAATGTTTCCATAAACGGTAGGAATGAGGGTTTTCACAGTTGAGCTCAAAATGCGACTGCGACTAAAAACGCGTTTTTCTGACGTACGTTTTCATCGAAGCTCATCTGCATCTACGATTTGCTTTCATTATTTTTGTTTTTGTTTTTTTAAAAGACAAAAAGGACACAATTTCTTGTGTCCTTTTTACCCAGTCAGTTTGGGTAAAAAATTAATAAATCTAGGATTTTAGTTTACAATTAATGCCTGTAGGCAAAAATAACAGAAAATACCACACCTCACTATATGGTTCAGTTTAGTATAAATATCAAATTATATTGATATAATTTATGAAGGGGATTTTGGGCGACTAAACATGCCTCACAAGTTGTACAAAAAGTACAGAAACTGGTTTTTATTTTACGTAGTCATTAAACCGAGAAGATGACTAGGGTTAGGAAGAGGTAAGTTAGAACCAAAGGTTCTTGCCTGCCTTCTCTCGAAAGCAGGAGGTGCTCCGTCCTTCCCCCTCCACGTTCCCCCATCCCACCTGTTGAATGGCCCAGCGGGGCGCTCTCTCCGCCTTCGCCCATAGCGGACCACATGCCAGTCGTTGTCCGGCCACATGTTTGTGTTTTTCTTTTTCCTGTTTTTTTATTATTGTTATTTCTTTCTCAGTTTTTTTATTTTTATTTTCTTTCCACAGGCAGCTTTATTTCTTAAATAATCATGTGTTTAGGTTAGCTTATAAATATTTATAGTTGTATATATTTATTTTATATTTTTATGTTATTCAGATATGTTTATTTTTTTATGTGATTTTTTAATTAGTTTTTTTGTATTGTTTTGTGTTTTTGTATTTTTTTTAGAAGAATGAAAAAAATGTAAAAAACCGAAAAAAATATGAAAAAAAATATCTGAAAAAAAATACAAATATAAAAAAATGCCCCCAAAAATTGTGTAATTTATATTTGGTAGGATTTTATAAGTGGTAGGATTAGGGAAAGGGCAAAGGTCAGGATTAAGGAAGGAAAGGGGGGAGGTCAGGGTTAGGGAAAGGTTAAGGGTGAGGTTAGGTTTAGGTAAAGATCAAAGGTCAGGGTTAATAAAGAAAGGGGGAGGTTAGGTTTAGGGAAAGGTTAAGGGTGAGGTTAGGTTTAGGTAAAGGTCAAAGGTCAGGGTTAATAAAGAAAGGGGGAGGTTAGGTTTAGGGAAAGATTAAGGGTGAGGTTAGGTTTAGGTAAAGGTCAAAGGTCAGGGCTAAGAAAGAAAGGGGGAGGTTAGGATTAGGGAAAGGTTAAGGGTCAGGTTAGGGTAAGGCAAGGCTTAAGTAAAGGTTAAAAGTAAAAAAGAAAAAGGTTAAGGTTAGGGCAAGGTCAAAGGTCAGGTGGGGAAAAGAAGGGGAAGGTTGGGAGGAGGTTAGGGTAAGGAAAAGGTCAAAGGTCAAGGTTAAGAAAGAGGGGGAAGGTTAGGATTAGAGAAAGGTTCGGGTCAGGGATAGAAAAAAAATGTTCAAATCCTAAGAAAACGGATAAAATCCAAGAAACCTCTTCCATTACAATGTTATTTTTCCATTTAATTTTTTATATATTTTCTTATGTATCTTTATATATGTTTATGTTTCATTATTCTATCCTTTCATTCTCTCATTTTTGATTTAAACCATTTGGGAACTTTGTGTTTAGCCTAAATATCCAAGACCTTTCCCACTTTTTCCTTTCTTTATCGTTCCACAAAATATTGCTTTGAAGTCCCGAAATTTTTAATGAGTCCCAATCATGACATATAAAATGCTTTACCAATTCTGTTTTCGTTTCTTTTTTATTTTTAATGTTATATTTATGTTGCCAGATTCTTGTTGCCAAGGTATTTTTTGTTTCACCCACATATTGTTTTCCACATTTATCACAAGTAATAATATATACACAATTTTTTGAGTTTCCGTTAAATCTCTGATTTATTAGAAATATTTGACCAGTTTTCTGATTTTTAACAAAATTAATATTTTTAAAGACCTTTTCTAACACCTTTTCTTTTGTTTTTTCTTGTATTTTTCCAAGTTTTGCTCTTACTAAAATATCTTTTAAAGTTTTATTTTTCCTATACGCAGAAATTACTTTAAAATCCTTCAATAATTCCTTATCTTCAATTAGTTGTTTATAATTATTTTTCAAAACATTATTTACTTTTTTAGCAATTGTAGAAAATTTTGTTGTAATTGGGATAATTTGTTTTTCTATTCTATTATGTTTTTCATGAAATATTTTTAAACAATTTCTTAAAAATGTTCTCGAATATCCAAGTTTTTTAATGATGTAAAAAGTGTTTTAACTGCCAACATAAAATCTTCATTTTTAGTACAAATTCTTTTGAATCTAATTAATTGTGATTTTACCAATCCTTTAAAAGTATGCCGTGGATGAAAGCTCGTCTTATATAATAGTGCATGGGTATCTGTTTCCTTAAAATATACTTTTATGTCTAATTTATTTGTTCTTATGAAATTTTCTCCTTTATAAATTGTTGTATCTAAAAAATTAATTGACTTTTCATTAATTTCATAATTTAATTTTATTGAAGAATTATGGTTGTTCAAAATATTTACAAAGTTCTCAAATTCCATCAAATCAAAAGTCCAAATTCCAATTATATCATCTAAATATCTCAAGTAATAGAATGGTTTTTTCTCACATTTTTTAAGTACATCCTCTTCCCAACTTGCCATAAAAATATTAGCATATGCCGGAGCGAATTTTTTACCCATTGCAGTCCCCTTTATTTGTAAATAGAATTCCCCATGAAATTCAAAATCATTGCGTTTTAAATTTATTTCCAGTAATTCTAAAATTTCCTTATCCGGTCTACTTTCGTCTGGGTATTTTTAAAAAATATTCTTTACACAATGTATGCCTTCCTCAATATCTATATTGGTATATAAACTTTCAATATCCATTGTGAATAAAAATGAATTTATTGGAATTTTAAGATTTTTAATCAAATTTATGAAATGATATGTATCTTTTATGTATGAAGGATGTTTTATTGATAAAGGATTTAAATAATAATCAATCAATGCTGCCGTTTGATAAGATTCACTCCCACAATCTGACACAATTGGGCGTCCTGGTGGTAATTAATTTGGAATAGTCCATTTTTTTGAATCTTTATGAATTTTTGGCAGAATATAGAACCGTCTTGGTCTTGGTGTAATTTCCCCTTTTAACGTATTTTTTTGTTTGGCAGTAATGAACTTGTTTTTATGTAATTTTTCCAGAATTTCGTGTATTAAAGGTACTGTTTCTAAATATATAGGTCTTTCAAGTTTTTTATAATAAATTTCATCATTTAACTGTCTTAAAACTTCCTTAATGTACTGTTCTCTACTTAAAATTACCACCATACTTCCTTTATCTGCTGGTTTTATTATGATGTGTTTATTGCCAATTAATTCTCTGATTGCTTTCAATTCTTCCTTTGGTAAATTATGCTTTTCTCTATATGGTTTCAAATGTTTTTTAATGTCGTCACTGTCCTTTGTAATTAATTCATTAACTATCGGTGGTAATTTATCTGGTGGTGGAGACCAATTTGAAGGGCCCGTAAATGGTTTTCTTTCCTCAAAATCTGAATTCTTATAATAAAAAGCTAATTTTATTTTTCGATGGTAATTTTGTATGTCCAATTCCAGTTTGGTTTTAAAATCTTTATCCCTCATTGTGGGGATGAAGGTCAATCCATAATTTAAAACTCGCATTTGGGGAATAGTCGGCCTGAAATCTTTTGCCAAAACCATCACATTCTTGAAAGAAAGGGGTTTAATCACCCCATCCCCCTCCTTATTCAGGTTCACAGGGCTATGCAGTTTAACACCCTCCCCCAATGTTGTAACATTTCTTTAGCTGTCTCTCTTGTCCAGTGTATTTGATCATTTTCCGTTCTGAACTTGGATCTTTCAAGCAATGGGATAAAGGGCATGTTCTTTAAGATGTGGGCATTCAAAATTTGTAGAGTGCCCTGCTGTTTAGTGGGAAGTTCTGGAGAAAAGTTGAACTTTTCTCCAGAACCATAATTCTGACCGAGAAGATGACTAGGGTTAGGGTTAGGGTTAGGGGTTAGGGTTTAAAGCTCATTCCATGCAGAAATGAGCTTTAAAAGAAGTACTAGTAAACATGTAGCAGCTCAAAGCAAATGAGTTCTTGACACCGTTTAAATAGATGACAGAAATGTTTTAAAAGGACGCCCAGAGGTATTTTAAGTATTCAGTAAAAAAAAAATTTTAAAAAATGGATGGTTTAAATTTCTCCAGTTTGAGAGACGTGCATTGCGATGAGGATGCAAGCTGCATGCCTCAGAGATTTCAAAGCTTTTTTTTGTTTGTTTGTTTGTTTGTTTGTTTTTTTCTTCTGGTATCCTGGCTATCACAGATAGTTGTCCACCGTAGAAATATTCTTTTCCTTCTTCTTCTTCTTTTGCATCAGAGACCTAATTTGTGCGTTTCTGTATTGACTGCATCGAGCGCGCATTACGTTACGGCTCATTCAGGACCAAAACGAGGATGAGCGAGAAAGCCACGAGGATTAAGCAAAGTCTGGCACAGAGTCTGATAATAAGCAACACAAGAAAAGTGAAGTGAAAGGGAAGTAGACAGGGAACAGTGAGGGAGAAAGAGAGAAACGGCGAAACGCTTGGGGCTCGGATGTGAAGTTTTGTGATTCGAGTAAAACGGAAACGGTTCTGAATCCGTTTCACCGTTTGTTGCTATATTGTCCAGCGCTTTACTACAGTGCTGTGCAAAAGCGTTTACCCTTTAACAGATTTCTTCTGTTTCTCCTTTTTGTTTTTGTTTCTTTTGTTTTTTGGGCACATTTAAAATGTCTATCAAACTAATTTTAATATTGGATAAAGACAACCCGAGTAAATACAAAAACATCATCAAATAATGGATTCATTCATTAAAGGAAAACAGCTTTCCAAACCCACCTGCTCCTATTTACAAAAGCGAAGCTAATGGCTAGTTAGCTAACTTCAGTCTTTAACATCACTGCTGCCGTTACGAACTGTGTGCCTAAGATTCAATTACTGGATATGAATTGGATTTAAGTCCAGACTTTGTGTAGACCACTCTGTGTTTTTTTTTTTTGTATGCGTATGTGTCATTCAGAAGCAACCTTTGTGCTTTGTGTCATCATTTCTGACACTTTTGTCTTGTCAGGATATCCATTTTGCCCAGTTTCTTGTTCTTATTGTTCAATTTGAAACTCTCTGGTTATTGTTCTTGGTTGCTTTAATCACTCGGAGTCATTTTGGTCATCCAGTGAAGATTCACAAATGTTGCATGTTTTATGACTCTCTGAGTGGCTCATTGACATCTCAAAGTCCTACAAATGGCTTTCCAACCCTTTTCAAAGTGAGTTTTTTTTTTTTTTTTGTAGTTGCTTTTCTGAGATACGTCATCCATCTGAAAGGTTCCATTGAAAAATATTTGTTACATCTGCAGGTCTGTTGGGGGAGAGTAGGGCCTTTTATGGCACAATCACTTTTTGCTGCTTTCTATGTAAAACTTCAAATACTTGAGCTCACAAAATGTATCAAACCCCAATTTAAAATGATTACATTTATATAGAAAATGAGCACGCAGACAAGCATCTCCAGGGAAACACAATGAGAAACAGTGCAGCTACTGTGCAATACCCTCTTTGTATTCCATATACAACAGGAAAAAGTCATTTAGTTTTTTTTTGTACCTCTGTATTTGTCTCTTTAATGACAAATCAGGCGAGTTGTTCTGTCTCCCTAAAAGTTCCCACGCAGAGTAGCAACACTTTTGTTTTGTTTTTGTTTTTTTTTGTAAATGTTAACACGTGCTCTGCAAACACTTAGCTGACATTTCTGCTGCATGGAAGCTCCCCGTCCGGAGCCGGAGAGTCTGGACACACAGACTGAGGACCAAAGTAGTTCTGCCCGTGCTAATGCTTCTTGAACACACACACACACTCAAACACACACACACACTGAAAAAGAGCGACATTTCTTTTGCACAAGCTGCAGCACCCTGCGGTATTTAAAGTGCACTTGGTTTTGATCACATATAGTACAATTTGAGAACCCGATATTGCCTCACGGTATCGTTCATAAAAGAATTGATTTTTAACTTTTCATAAGAGGACGGTGCATTAGGGTAAGATGATGCCTGCTTGCCCTGCGCCGTGATGAATGGTTGCGGGCGACTTTTGAATCATTTCAGTTTCTGCTGCCTCGCAACGTGCCCGTCTTCTCTGGCAATTACAGCGTGTTTATTTCAGGCTTTGCATATCTAATTTTGTCATAAATAAATTAGTACTATAGTTAATATAATCCATGAGTAATTGTTGGGCGCTGACTCAGCGCTGTCAGGAAATCATCTCAAATGCTTTACAACACAAAACAGGAGAGGGTAGAATTACTGGGTAAGACATTCTTATTATCTATAATGGCCAAAATGTTTTATTTCTCACCGCCAGCCACACCGTAATGTTAATATTTAATAGCTTTACAATGCCTCCACCTATTAGAGCAAATATATTTTTAAGTTGGAAAACTTGAAAATTTCTAGAGTGGGATATTGGGATCTTGGGTTGTTTTGGTGCTTTATTTAATTCCAGTTCCATTATTATCGCGTTATTGCAGTTTCTTCATTTGAGTGCGTCAGCTTTTTCTCTGTGATTCTAATTTGTCTGCTTATTCCGTGTGTCTATAGTTACATGTTACTCTTTTCTCTCCCCTTACGTCTGGGCTTGCCACAATAATCAATAAATCAATTCATCGCGTGTTAAATTAAAACAAACGCAAAAAATTTCCATTGCTTCGCTTTCTTTTTTTCCTCTCTTTCACCAAAAACTGGATGATAAAAGTCTTCAGTTTGGTGCTTTGGTTTCAACCAAGCCTTTTTTTTTTTTTTTTTTTTTTTTTTTATAAAAGTACAATTGCATTTCCAAAGACTTCAAAATTAATTTTGTTTGTTTTGTTCATTTATTTGGGGTATTTAGACTGTCTTCCAGTTCCAGGGTTAAATGTTCATTAGAATTGAAAGTTTAATGTGATCTCTTAGAATGTGTTCTTGCATTGTTGTTATTAAAATATGACTTAAAAATGGTCTCAAGGCAACGATATTATTGCTTATCGCAATAACTTCTGGCACGATATATCGTCCAGCAAAATCTACAGTATGCAGTGGAATGTTAGATTCCTTAGAAAATGCATTAGCTCTAATATGACGCTAAGTCTAACTTTAAGTCAGCACAGCAAACCAACTATTTAAGATTAAAAAAAAAAAAAAACATCCTCAGAACGTTTAGTAATAATTTTCTCATCATGTTCACTGTAAACGTAGCCATTTTAAGTGGGCATAATTGTGTCTGTGTCCTAATTATTCCCTACCAGAAATGTTTTATTACCACTTCCTCACGTCTTGGCAGCGATTGGAGCATTAAACACACATATTGCTTAATAGAGTAGTTCATACTTCAGCTTGCTCTATTGTCTGCACAGCAAAGCCTACACAAGAGACATCTCATCATCTGCACCTGCCCAATGCTTACTGCCATACATCTCTCTCTGAATGGGCTGGTATAGTTAAACAAACTCCAAAATACTATGAATAAAGTCGCGTCCTTGGCACGTCGAGGCGTTTTGAGGCGCGGATACGGATGTTATTATTTCGTGACACGTTCCGATGGCCAACACAAAGGGAGACGGGTGAACGCTCGCCCTTATATCCCATCCCTGTGATTACAACAAAGCTGTACAGCAGCTCTGGAGCTCGCATCGGATGGCTTAATCAGGCCATAAAGAAAGCCTCTCTTATAGATGCTGTGCTCTGCATTTCATCAGCCCCTTGGAACGGTGAAATATGCTGCTTCTGAAGGTAATGTGCCCTATCTGTGTCCAAGCAGTGGCGCATTTATCACCGCTTCAGCTCTTTACAATCAATCCGAGCAGCGATGATCTGACTCATGTTGTTTAAACCCCAGCGAGGGTCCTGTCGTGAGATGCAAACACAGGAGCACGGGGTTGCAGGGTGGGGAACGAGGTAGAAGTAGAAATATTTATGATTCTTTTCGCCACTGAAGTACCTATAGCAGCTGGAGGTGAGTTATTCGAAGGCAATATGCTGCAGTCTTCTGTGAAAGAACCCCTTTTCATTCGCCAAATTTCAGAGGAATAAAATCTGATACCACTGGACGTATTGTTTTCACACTAAGATAAAACATTGCGAGAACTTAAATCATGTCAGTAACATTTTAAGCTGTGATTTAAAAAAAAAAAAACAACAACAACAACAAAAAAACTACCAACCGTGCAGTAAGCCACTTCCGAGCTACTAAACCAGACGGGCCGTATTTCTACCGAAAAAACAAATTTCTCACGGAACGGTAATTAGCCAGTCGCATTTAATGGACCTAATTAGCCACGTTGCAAAATTGCATTTTCAAATATTGATGAACAGACACGTTCAAGATGTATGCAACTATGATCAGCGGCCTGCTGAATTATAAATGATCTGTCGCGGCCTCAATGAATATCCAGCACAATCTGCATGTATGCCATCAAGTTCGTTCCGAGTGTGCAGCAACCCAGCGTTTCAAACCTGACCAATCTGTTTTCTTCCTCTTTTTTTAAATTTATTTATTTTTTTATTTTATTGCGGGATAAATATTAAACATAAATATTTGCGTGCATCACCAGAAACTCTCCATGTTGCCCATAAAAAGGAAGATATACGTCCTTTTTATGGGCATTTTTTCGCGTTTTTCCGTCTTCCAATTATGACGTGAACAAAACTAAGACTTTGACAGAAACATTTGCTGTAACGTTTCTCCAGTGAGGTCTGAATTATGAACAGAAATGCAATTATCAATGTCATGTGACAACCAGAGATTAAAGCGGAACATACTCTTAAGTTAAATCAGTAAACTGATCAGCCAGGCTTAAATCCTTCACCAACAGGTCCACGAAGATCAACACCAATCAAAAGAAATGTATTGATTACATCATTCAGTTTCGTACCTAAACGCAGCACCTCTTAGTGACGAGGCGAGTCCTTCACGCTGACATTTACCAAATTACATCCTTTAGCAAATGCTGTAATTTGACGAGAGGTAAAGAATCGAAAGGATTTCAGAGTCAAATCAGGAGAAACTCGTAAAAAAAAAAAAAAAAAATCCTAAGCGTTTGGTAAACCTCACGTGCTTCTGCTTTAAAGATGGAGCCGCGGTTTAGATGAATGAAATAACTGTGGTGTCACATCTGAATGAACCAAATAATGACTTCATTGGAGGATATTTTAAGTTTTGCAAATTCTATAAATTTCAAGAAGCTTGTGACCAAGACATGTCTTCACAGTATAAAGGAACTGAAGAGCTTTTGTAAGGCAGAAATGACATTTACAGCCCGGTTAAGACGTGGGGTGTTGACAAATGCTGCTTTTTTTTTGTCATTTTGAAAAGTCATTGGAAGTTATACTTCCCCTACTTGAAATACAAGTGGACGCTATATGTCCATGTTCTTCTCATATTTGTGTGGGTTAACTCCCAAGCACCCCAGTTTTCTTTCAAGGTCCCAAACCCTGACTGTTAGGTTAATTGGCTGCTCTAAAGTTCCCCCCCAGGACTGAGTGTGTGCTGGACGGTTGTCTCTGTGTTGCACTGTGATGGACTGACGGCGTCTCCAGGGTGACCCCTGCCTTTCGCCCAATTACGGCTGGTAGATAGGCACCAGCACCCCCTCAACCCTGCGTAGATAAGATGATGGATTTATTGTTTTGTTGAACTTCTGAGTGAATAAAACTGTGTTTTTGGGGGGGGTTTTTGCCTTTAAATTACCACGTTGGCCCCTATTTATCATCAGCTCTAAATTGTGTCACTTCTTCACTGTATATTGAGCTAAATGTTAACACTGATCTCGAATTTTTTGTTTAATCATGCCGGGACATAGTTGACGTTTTCAAACTTTGTGCTCAGTTGTATGTAGTAAAGTTGTTCAAATGAATGAGGGGCATGTTATTGATGCAGTTAGCTTTCATTTTTGATCTGGTTCGAAAACCCATGTGCACAACAACAGCCGCGCTCTTTTTAACGTGCAACACTTTTTTTGTTTGTTTGTTTTTATTTGCCGTCCTTGATGAAACAAATCTGAATTGAACTGGTCTTTCCAGTGCAACTCGGAGCCGTCGACCGAAGTCGGCGTTTGCGGCGTCGTCGCTCCCCGTCTCCTCCGACTCGAGTCAGATGCCTCTTCTGTGCTTTTACTCCTCGCAATTTCTTGACGTCGACACGGGAACGGATGTAACTGTCACGAGCGATGAGTCCAAACACAATTAAAAAGGCAGCGGCGTAAAAAGTGATAAGCTGTGCCCCTGCGAGGAATAACGGCTGGCTGTTGAGCTCTGAACGGTGACAGAGTCTTTTGTAATGCTCGATTATGAATTATGCATTTTAAAACATGGTGGGAAACCCTGACATCGCCGCTGTGTGCTCAGTGCCAATCACCTTCCTCTCCGCCACAATCTGGCGCCAACATGACGGTTACGGCGACATATCCCCCCCTACAGGTACACGTTTTCTGTCGAACCTCAAACAAGCGGATATAAATGAGCGGGAAAATAACAACGCTGCAGTGAAACGGGCCTTTGTTTTCCTATCCTGTCCCTTCTCCGCCTCTCTCCACAGGCAGGATCTCTACATCGTTCCCCTCTTCCTGTGTCAATATGATTCTTTCCACTCGTCCTGCTCGCCACCGTCTCTCAGCAGTGGCCCGGAGATTTTGATTGCTTGTTGTACCCTGACTTTCCTCCGTCAGTGCCTCTCAGTTACCCGTGCACACATTTCCTCTCATGTACCCTCAGGTCCCTTGTCTCCGTTGCCTTCTTTTTTTTTTTTTTTTTTCTTCCTGTTTTTTTTGTTTCGACTGTACACTCCCTTTGCTTCGTTCTGCTCTTCCTCTCCATCCTCCGCACACCTCAGTGCCTTTGTGACGAGAGTGACGGGCCTTACAATATGTCGGTGCGGATCTACCTCACCTTTAATATTTCAACATAATGCCAATGCCGGGACGGCGGAAGACCTGTGGGATTTGCCGGGCGGAAGCGCGTTCTGTCTCTTTCCTCCTTCTCTTTCTCTCTCATCTGCCCTTTTCAGTCAAGACAAAAGGCAAAACAAACAGCCACGACTGGCAATTATCATACACAAAGGACAGAGGAGGCTTGATCCGTGTTTCCTCGCAGTTGGTGGAGAAAAATAAAGCCATGGAGCATGCTGTTTGAGTTGTTGTTGTCGGGATCGCTAATAAGAGGCGATCAATCAAAGAACGTGCTTAAAAATTAATCAGATCTAAAGACTTGGGGGAACACTTTCAAAGGTTTCAGGCACCTGATATTTGGAGGTAAGGAATTCAATAAGAGATCTTTGGTGATAAATGCCACAAAAACAGCCTGCATAGTTGCAAAGGGAGAACAACTATAGACTGCAAATGCCTCTGTGCAATTTTAAAATAATTCCGATGCAAAAGTCAACGGCTTTGTGACTTTAGAGCTTTGACTTGAACGTGTGGGACAATAACATTGTTTCAGAAGGTTCTGGTATTTCTTTACCCTAATCGCGTCCTGTTTAATGGAAGCGCCACAATTGCGAAATTGTGTTGTTGGGGGGTTTTTTTTTTTCAGCTTCAGCAGAATACCGACCAACATTTGCGCACGTTTGTCATGGAAGCGCAACTTATGTCGGCGTAGCATCACTTCATGAGTGCCTGAGCCTTCAGGTGGTGATCATCCAGCTTATCAAGTTTAAGCAGGAAACTATTCTGCATGTTGATAAGAAAACATCTCAATGAATGAAATCAACATAACTGTTGGGTTGGAGTTTATTAATTAGCAGCTCCCTTGCGCCAAAGAAAGGAAAAACCGGAGTGAGGAAACTGAGAGAGGAGCATGTTAGGTCATTGTTTCCTTTTTTTTTTTTTATGTTAAAAAGTCTTTTCAAAAGCATCCTTTTAGTGAAGACGTCCTGGAGCAAATGCCAATTACAGAGAAAATGAGTATTTATCAGGGATTTATCTGGCAGCATCTTTCAGCCAAATGTGGTTAAATCCCCCAGAGGAATCTCCTAATAACAGATGATATCCACAATAGATGACTAAGCACTGTGACTAAAGAGCATATTTTCTTTTCCATCAGTATGTTGCATCTGCATGTCTCAATATTGGGTTACTGCAGAAATCCTCATTTATTTGCTTGACATGTGATCTTGTTTTCTTTTAATCACAGCTGCCAATGCAGACTTAGCGATGGGCATTGGAGATTAATCTGCCTCGCAATGAAACAACACCGAAGAGACCAAAACGAAAAATCAGCTCGTGTGCGTGTGTGCGTGTGTGTGTTTAGAGGGAGGGACAAAAACAGGCTGGATACGAGAGTGAAATATTGCTTATCTAGTAAATATAAGTTGAGTTTGAGATGTTTGAATTTTGAAACTAATAGAGCATTCACACTCACTGAAATCTAGTTTGTACTTGTCTCCGATACGCCGGCTGATGCGAGGCGCTCTGGTCAGATGAGGCCAAACTCAAACTTTGCTTTACACGCAAAACGCTGTTGGTGGCAGAAAAACTTAACTCTGCACACCAAACTGAACACGTCGTCTCATCCTTAGAATGAGTTTCCGTGTTCGCCACTGCACAGTTTAGATGCTAATTTTCACCTTGAGTTATTATTTTTTTTATTAGCCCGACTCTCTCGTGAGCTATTCTGCAGTGCACACACTTAGTTAACTTTGTCAGTTTGCTATATTTTGGTTAATATGCAACAAATGAATTTATTTTCGTTCTGAGTTAGCGCTTCAGTTTTTTTCTTCTGCGACTTCTGTCCCATTAGCATTTGTTTTATTTTGAAATTTAGTATTTTTTTTTGCTAATTCAGTTTTTCTATGTTAGTTAGTTGGTCGTTTGTGTGTCATGTAGACCTCTGTTTTGGGCCCAATGTATCAATGTATCAAAATCTGGCAAATCCCGGACACTCCCTCAGGTCAGCATAACACAGCAACAACAACAACCCCCCTCCCCCATAAATGTTCTCGTTTGCTTTTAAATGAAGACATTTTATCACAGCAGCTGCTATGGCAACATGAAACTGCCTCAGTTCTGCACTGATGTAAGAAAACTTTCTTTGCCACCAGCCCACCAAGAGCGCGCGAAGACCTTTTTCTGCTTCAGACACAATGCGAGTCTCCTGTCTGCGCTCGGCTCTGAGGGAGAAAGGCGATAACCCCGTCGCCTTCCCTGCAGTTCATTTAGACGCGATCTTGATCAATGATTTGGCTCTGTATAGACTGGGACTGCTGTTCTTAGGCGTCATTGCACTCGTTTGTGTAGTCTATCCCCCCCAGCTCTAATATCCCTCCACACACTTCTGAGACCTCCAAGAGGCTCGTTAGAAGAGTCAAAAGACTTGCCGATAAGGACATGCAACCTCTCTTTTTCTTATACACTCTCTTACCTTCCTTCGGGTTCAGACGAACCCTCCATGTCGGCGTGAGTCACCTTATGAGACAGGCTGCAGCTATAAAGCACCGTTCGCAGTCACTCAATTGTTAAGTGATCAAGCGCCGAAATGACATCATTATGCGCTGAAATATTAGCCGAGCCTGACACTATCTGCCCAGGGCCCCCCGTTTCTGTCATTTCTCCCGGTTTCCTCTTTGCATATTCATTGGCGGCGTAATCTCCTTGACGTGCACCCGAGGGAATCAAGAGGATAACCTCAGGAGTTCATCTGCGCCAGTGTTTATCCAGGCCCCTGCCAGGGAGTGGGTGTTTTGGGGCGCGGAGTGGACGAGCCCCGACCCACCTGGGTGTGTGCATACATGATTTACGCGTCTTATATGCAGACGGGCAGAGCAGAGGCGACCTTCCTTGAAGTCGATGCTTTTCTATGATACGTTAAAAAGCAATTTGCAGCCCTGACAATGATAGAAGCCACTTTGATTCAAATCAGAAATGTTAACTGCAGACACGTTGCCCGTCGGTGGGAGAATAACTCTTCGCTGCAAAGTGTTCATAGCACCTTGTGTTGTTCCCCAAACGTCCATCAGGGTGTTTTTGGAAAGCAAATTTGCCGCTGAGCTCACCGGCTTGACTGTCCTCGCTCATCTTTTCACCCACGTTTGCAGCTCTGCATTGCTGACCGCAGTACAAGGCCATGTAGCGAACTGCTGTAGCTAATCCTCCACGGGACGGAGGCTCGTGGGTCAAAATAGGTCACCCAATTCATCTGCATTATGTAATATTGATACGTTAAGCCTTTTAGATTGATCGCACGAGTTAGCACGTTGACCGCTCTACTATCAAATGGTGTTTGGTGTCTTCATTTAGCATAGGTCTCCACCAGCTCAAAGGTCCAGGTCAAAGTGGTCTTCAAATGTCCTAAAACAAATCCAGTCTCAAACGTAACTGTGATGTTATTGCGACCTGAAGTGGTTTAAGACGGTAGAAATCCACTTTCTTCCTGGCTTCTACCACTCTGTCCGAATTCGTGGTGAGGATATCACAGGTATTGTTTCTGCAATCACGAGTGCGACCGAAAAAAATCAAACAAGCCAGTAAATATTTTGGCGCTTAGTAAATCTTGGAAACTCCATTTCCACCGTTTCGATCAAAGAGCTTAGACAAGTCGCCCCAACTTGAAATCACATAAGTGAAATTTATAGCAACGCGCAGAACAAACGCGGAGCGTTTTATTGGATTTGTCGGAGGATGTCCGCTGTAATTATTTCAATAATGGATGCTTTAAGTACCTCCTAACTAAATCTATTAAACTACATAAGAGCTTGTTATGGGGCTGATTGTACCTGCGATGCTTCCACGGGTTTTGACAAACTGAGCATGTTTTCACCTCTCGACTTTTACCCTGTGTCCAACTTTAACAGCTCCGTTGAATCAATAAGTATTTTGATACTGGCTGTGAAGAAGCTTTGAGCAGGAAATGCGACACATTGTTAGCTGCCATTAACCCCATGCATGCGCGTGGCAGATTATTAGTGGCGATGTCCGCATCAGTGCTATATTAGTGCTACGAATGCAGGAAACTGAGAAGTATACATATCTTTGTACTTTTTTTTTTTTTCTTTTTAATCTGACTCCTCACTTTTTCTAACGTCGCTCTGGGTAACTCGCCATATGGTCGGCATCAAGAAATGTGACTGACAGCATGCGTTTCCCCTTTTGCCTGCTGGCTTGGTTGAAGAAAAAAAAAAAAAAGTCATTAGAAGCATTTCTGTCGCATGGACATTTTAGTTTTCACCAAATACTAGTCGATATGTTTTGAAATTTACTGTGATTTTCTATATTTTTTTTTTTCTGATGAAATCAAACTTTACATTGACCACAAATCTGGAACAAACCTTCCAGAAAACGAGACTTAAAACCCCCACGTCTGGAGACGCCTGTGATTAGCAGCGGGTTGAGCTCTTCTCAGGTGGATTTGCTCCATTTTGACAAAAAGGAAAGTTTATTTCTTGCTTCATAATCGATGATCGAACAATCTTTTTTATTAACTTCTAATTCAAAATGGTTACAAATAATTGTAATCCATCGCTTGGCCTATTCACGTGAAACCATTATGCAGTCATAATTAGCCAAGCTACCTTCTGAGGTAGCCAGTTTCCAGTCATCTGTTCAACAAGCTTGCCACTTGCAGCTCAGCGCAGTCTCACTTTATTAAGAGAAACGCATTGCACCTCTTTCATTTTCAAACCCCAACTGTGCTTGCTTTCTTCTTAAATCGAAATATTTCCAAGCATTTGAACTTGTCAAGCGTAAGACGTTCCAGGCCTCTCTCAGGCAGCTGGCTGGTGGCGTGCAGCAACTTGTGCACTATTTCATCAGCATTGAGCAGACAAACATGGTATAGTTAAAACAAGTGAGACTTTTAAAAGTAGAACGTACAGGTCAGCATGTCAAAATGACCTTCCATTAGTCACAGGCGTAAGCATTCGTACATTTGCCTTGCGAGTGTTTGTGCCTCCAGCAGCAATAAAGTAAAGGTTCCTGACAGGAGATATTAATGTGACGCTAAGTCATGTTTTCCGTGTCTTTTTGCCGTCCTAAATGGCCTCTCATCCCTATTTATACGCGGCTGTCCTGCTGGCAGAAACCGCCCGTATCTACACACGACGTCAGTTTAATAAGGAAAGCATAAACAGCCTGCTATTATTCATCAGCATGGGACTGACCACATGTAAGGACGTCCCTGATTCATATGCAGAGTCATACTGAAGCCCACGGGCTTCTCCGAGATTACAGTCGAATACATGAGGACAGCTTAACACTGCGACTTGTGAGCCCAAACCACAGCCTTGATCTTTGTTTGTTACGGTTCAGTTCACTTTTCCTCAAAAAGCGTCGTTACTATATAAAAAAAAAAAGGCACCGGTGGTAATGAGTTGTGGTTTTTAAAACGCGGTTGTGTTGTAAAATATTGGAAGTCAAAGATGATGACGTACCTGAGCGATGCAGAGATGTCGGATTCTGCAGAAGCGCCGCGTTGTCTAATGCTATTTATTGGATGGACATTGCTTTCAATGACTCTTCTTCCACGTGTCTCTTCTGTTATCACAATTGGTCATTTTTAAATATTATTATTCTTATTTTTGGCACAGTGTCTCAAGAGGAGTTTGGTCTGAACCATTCTAACATATGAATATGCTTTAGTCTGCAAATGCAACTTGATTTTTTTTTTTTTTTTTTTTTAACAAAAGTGGCTCTGGTCACTTCTTCAACAATGTCTGATTTTCGGAGTGGACGGCAAATGGTTTTCTCGTCAAGCTTCATCGATCGGTCAGCTTCTCCCAAGATAAATCTCTGCAACTTCTTTCTTGCCCTGTCAGCTTCGGTAGATGATCATTTCTTCCCAGCTTTGCAGGTGTGTCAGACTCCTTCCATTTTTTGGGGGATGATGGATGAAACACTGATTTGTTTGCTCAATTTTCTTTTCTAACAAACTCCTGGATTCTTCATTGAACAGCTCTACTACTTCTCAGACTTTTCACTTATGAGGGGACTTCTGAAGGCTGTTGGCTGCAATGGATTCTGCTTCGGGCTACCGGAAAGGGAGTCAAATTAAATGTCACGCCTTTCAGATGTTCAGAAAAATGATTGAAAATCACATATCCTGGTCCTTCCAATTACAGTTATGTACTCATAATTCTTTTGGACTATCACATAAAATCCTAAACAAATATATAAACTTTTTTTCTTGCTGATCGCTCACACTGAGTGACCCTGTTCCACTGGAAAGATCCAAAAACTTCTGGCCAACAATGACCGCCATTGATTTTACCATTCTTAAGTTATCAACTTAAGGAGCTAAATCTTAAATGCATGCAGTGCTTTGTGATTAACAAGGGAGAGGGAGCTAAGTTAGCTATGCTAGCTTGACTTTGACAACCTTAACATGTAGATGTGCTGCAGAATTTGGTGCGTTTCAGTTCAATAAAAATAAAAAGCCACCCACACTCCAACTCTCTGACAGATCACCATTAGAGTAGGTCTTTAAATTAGCTAATCAACGACCGATGCGTTCAGGTGTTGGTTAATAATGGGAAAACAAACATCAAGCCTGAAAACGTGATACTGTAATGGACTGGATGTTCTGTTCTTTGCGTGGGAACCGTTTGCCTGTTTTTTTTGGGTTTTTTTGTTTTTTTTTGTTGCCGCTGAATCCTGAAATCTTAGTAGAGCTTTTGTCGGTCCGTTGCTATGGTTACAGGTCTGTGTGCAGCGTTTATCGTAGTTGACACAGAGAGCTATAAAAAAAAAGAAGAATACGCGAGATGTTCGTCAACAGTTTTTCAGAACCATTCCGACGTCTCCAGGTTTCATTTTGTTAGCAGTCATGCGGCTACGGATGACTAGTAAAGAACCGTCTTTTTGCCCCCCGGTGTTTCGCGCATGCGCAAAAATTTTCAGACGTGAACGATACCGACCTTTAGTCTACAGGCTAAAGGAAGGATTCATCCATATTATTTTGCGTGCGATCCCTGAAGGTTGTTGCATTTCATTGTCAATCACCGGGCTTTTCACATCCGTTTTCCGAACTGACGTGGATAAAACGTCTTACAGCTGAACTGTGGTTTCTATTTGACGGCCCAGAAACTGTCAAAAGGCTTCCAGAGTTTCTCGCCACATATCAGTGCCATCGTTAAAAAAAAAAAAAAAAAAAAACCCCTCCGAGACTACCTGGTAGAATGAGACGTGACAGTGAGATTCTACGCGGAAACTAATTAGTTCTGCGTTTAATGTGCTTCGACGGACGATTCCGCGCCTTTTCAAAAGTCCAATCCGTCTTTTTACGTCCCTTCGGGGAGAGAGCTGTGATCATGGGGCAAAAGTTTGACTCGCTTCCAAGACCTGTCAGCTTGCTGGGCTCAGCCGGCTGATGCTCAGCGGGAGCTTTACACTACCTTGACATGTCTCCGATTAAGGTAAAGAATGAAAACAATAAAAAAAAAAAATGATAGAAAAAACACCCACAGAATGTAATTCTTAAAAAAAAAACAGAAAAAAAAACATTTTTTCCTCTCTAATCAAACGGTTGGATTATTGTAAACCTTTCAAAACGATAATTTTGTTATCAATTCTAACTATTTAAAATACCTTTTATACATCTTTCCCCAGACATTGTTTTACTATTAAGGGCTGGAGCCAGAATTGCCTCCATAGATACAAAGGAAGAACAACACTACTTCTGATTACCTTCTTTTATTGCACTCAGCTCACATCACTAATTAAGGGAGTTATGCAATGAGATGTATTCAGGTACGCCATGTGACCTGGGTTGGCTGCAGTGCTTTGTTAAATGCAATCTCCTTCCTTAAGAGGAAAGACCTTTTCAGCACCGACTTGCCTGAGAGCTATTGGATATGAATAGGCTCAAACCTCGTCTTTTTATTCTTTTGTTTTGGTGGCATAACAAGACTTGCAGCCTAAACAACATGCGAGCATTCGCTCCCTATGCATCCTGTAATGTAGCATTCGCGATTTTGTCTCCAGCTGAGCAACACACATCCGATGTGCCATGTTTACTGCACACGGGGGCATCTGCAAGCTCTATTCAGATGCCGCAGTCATAACCCAGTAATAACAATCGGTCACAAGTTACGCATGCGGAGCCAGTGGAGCTGATATATATTCACCTCCTCAAGTTTGATACTTGTTGTGGCTGCAGCTGGTGGCAGCTTGACCTGATTTCTGATCCGTTTTGCGAAAAGTTAATTTGCATAAAGTCAGATAATGTTTCAGGCGGCAATGTTATAATTATCCAGCAGCCTGGGTTGTTATCGCCAAAGATAAATCGTCAAAATACCTGCTGGAACATGCGAAACGTCGCCAGCCCACTGTTAAGACCTTGAACGAGAAGTTTCAAGAGGCATTCTGGGACTTTGTTGGATTGCAGTTCAAGATGTGATACTCCTCTTTTTTCCCCAAGAGGTGAAACTGTCTATCTATTTAAGAAACTCTCGTCAGAAATATCAGCTTTCCATTTAATCCTCAGCAGTATTTTTCCTAACGGATCGTGCATCTTGCTTCGGGCTTCGATATGCAGTGATGAAAGACATTTATCTTCTATCATTAATGCAGAGACAGTCATATCAGACCTGCTTTTGTCGTTCCTCCCTGAACTCCACCACCCCCTCCGACTGAGAGAACAGAGAACAAGCGCATGAAGAACACAGCGAGTCTGTTGATATATACGAGCGAGAGAGGATTATCCATAAAACGCGCTTTCTTTGAGCCATATTAAATCACCTGGCGTTCCGCGGCCAGCAGTTGAAGCCACAGGCAACTCATAATGGTATGAGTTCTACTGGCCTGACGACGCTTTAATAGTCTGCAGGCTAACACTCAGAGGAACTCCAGCACCCGCTTTTGGAAAGAGACCTCAATCTCCCTGACGAACCGTGGGCATATAAGGGGGGGGAAAAAAATGGCCGCACGTGACAGATGAGGTTTGATAACCGGTGTTATGGTGCACTGTAAAGTAAAAGTAAAATACGTGCAGAACCTCCGGATGTCAGTTCAATGCGAAGCGGGTGGTGAGAACCAGATATCTGCATGCACCATATAAAAATCACAAAATATTTTCCCCTTTGTCTGACATGAAATCATGCTAAACTTCTCAGTTTTAGGTCAGTCTGGATTACCATAATCGCTATTTGCCAAGTGAAAGAGAGGTTTTGAGAATTAACGTTGCTTTCCTCAAAGTCTAAAGTTGACATACTCTGAGTTTACTGTACCTGTTTAAAAAAAAAAAACAAACAAAAAAAAAAAAACCTTGGGAAATCTCTGAAGACAAGGTTTTTAACTTCTGATTGCTTGAGTCATCGTATTTGAGTGAAGTGGATGTGCGTGACGTCGGAAAACTCGAAAGTCATCGATGAAATTAGGAAGTTTACCAATGCAAATAAAACGTTGCATTTTGAAGATGTGCCCAGTGGTCTGATGAAACTAAAGCTGAAGTGCTTGGTCGTGATTTGGAGGAGGGGAAAAAAAAAAAAAAAAACGGGACGCTTTCCACCAACCTGAGAATAAAGTGCAGGTGTTGCAGCATCTTGTCGTGTGCGCGTCTCGCTGCAGGAGACGGTTGGACTTCCCTCAATAACTAGCATAACTAGAAAAGTACAGAATCGCAGAAATGACTCAAAGTTCATGTCACGGTCCTGGGGTGTTTGGGTTTCATCTGTGTTTTGTCTTTTCATTTCTTCAGCTCTCATCTCCGTCCTTCTCCGTAATGACACACTGTCGCCCGCCGCTCACCTCACAACGTGCGACAGTGAGAGGTTGGATGCAAGTGGCTCTGCCAAAAGGACGACGACTCAAGCGTAACGGCAAACTCTACACCGGCTCAAGGTCAACAAAGTCAAGAGTTTTGGAGTGGCCTGAATTTTATTTGTGGAGAAAGCAAAGCAGAACACGATTAACTTGGTTAAAGCCGTTCCGTAACTCTTTAACTTTCGAAAAAGAAATTTTAACCTAAAAATAAGAGATAAAACGCACAATATGGCACAGCGGCATTCAAAGAACCGTCTTCCAAAAAAAAAAAAAAAAAAGTTGTCTGCCATCAACTTAAGTCTTTTTCTAATTCCAGATTCTAATTTCCCAAATCCTGTTTTTCATAATACTTGAAATGAAGCGAACGCATTCTTTATTCCTAAAGTATTTAATCAAAAGGTTAATTTAATTCCTTTCAACAGATTTAAAAAAGAAATTAGAAAAATAACCTACAGTCATTGCGAACGTGTTGTTTCTTTGACGCATGTCAGCTATCTGCACTGGCAATATGAAGCGATTAGTTATATAATGTTTTAACTGACCCGTCGTCTAAAACGCACACAGCTTCATCGTTTATTTCTAAATGACAACTTGTAGCGCCTGGCTGATCGTTTGGATCAGAACATGTTGATTTTGCAGTTCAGGTTAATTACGCGAGGACAAAATTGAACAGAAGTCATGCTGCTATAGAAGGCAAACCCAATTTACGACCCGGGGACATAAATCGATTTTTACCAAACTCTAAGGACATATAGTAGTCATTAAAGAAAAAAAAAACAAAAGTCTTTTATTTCAGCATGAAAAAAGTTGCTCGAACTAACCCGAAACATTTGCTGCGATTCGCCGTGATATCTCGTGGGGGACGAAAAAAAAAAAAAAAAACCCCGAGATTTTAAAGAGTGTATGTAAATACCCGGCTTCAGCTGCGGCTCCTTGCTCCCCGATATTTGATGTAGGGTTTTGCTCGCCGCAGTCATAACCGCAGGTAAAACGAATCCCTTGATGACAAATAACAACGCGGCGTTCCAAGTCTCCCGAAGACATCAGAGTGCCTTTCATTACTCCGGCGGTGGGAAAGCGGCGAGGCCATCAAGGCTTCCGCCGCTGACATTAAGAGGAATGGAACAAAACGAAGCCTCGGCCAGCCTAATTGCGCACGTGGATGGGCTTGCCTGTGTGGCGGAGAGGGCTGCTAATCCTGCAAGGATATTACCTGGCTGTATGCGTCTCAAGAGCGGGATGTGTTTAATTTCTTCGACCGGAGAGAGGATTTGAGAGATCAGAGACTCATCAACACCTTCCCACCAGTCATCGGGACGTTTTGGACAGCGGCGAAACGTATGCGTTCAACCCGGTCCGACATCAGGACTCGGCTCATCTACGCGAATGTAGACAATGCAGTCTTTGTGTGGATTTAGAGCGTGCCTGTAGACAGACAAATATATGTAAAAAAAAAATATGTATACACTTTCTTAAATATCACATACTATAGCTTTGAGCACAGCGAATGATTGTTTGCGTCACAGCAAACAACTACGACAACAATTTCATCTTGCAGCTGTTTCAAAATGGATAACTTCCCCCATTAAGTCGTTACTTTGAGACTTAAATGCAATAAAGTGGATTTTTATTATCGTTTTAAAATTTGGCAGGTAAAAATTACATTCAGCAAAAAAAACAAAGTCCAACGCAGCCTATGCTTTAACGCGATCATAATCGGAAGACGCAACAACAAATAGGTTCTTCTACTCAACATGGTCAATATGATTGGGTTAGGGTGCAGTTTCCCACGAGCAAATTCCTCTAAAATAAAGTAGTACACAGCAGGAGTATAGAGTGAATTCCTCGGCTGTGTTGCTGATGGTCTTTCAAGTTGAACTGTTGGATTGTAGCCTGTCAGTTTGTTTTCTTACGCGTCAGCATTTATTGGTAAAAATGTTTTCCCCGAGATCCTTCTTGCACGTTCTTCTTCTGCACAGAGGCCACCTCTGCTCCAGTGAAGGCAACAAAAATAATAGGAAGCAAAAGAAAGCAGCAAATCTGCAGCATGCTGCGGTTGCGCCGTCTGATGGTGCTCGGTCTGCAGGCGAGATGGGGTTGTCCAGAGACACCCTGTCCCATCGTGATCAGCGACCTAATGGTGTGCGGAGCTCTATCCGGAGCAGCGCTATTGTTTCCAGTTGGCCCTTTCTCGCCCCGGCTGCCCCCGGTGTCACCCTCTAAAATTGATTCACCGCCCTGCGCTGCCACCTCTTTATCCGCCAAAACCCGACGAGCAGCAGCTGCGGCCAGCCGCGCTCGGAGGTAAACGCCGGCCCCGTTTCCAGATTATTGCTATCAGCAGAGCCCGGCATTGACTCGGCTCCTCAGCCATGTAAAAGAATGCCGCCCCCTGTCCCCCCGATTAGAGTCCTATCTCGCCAAGTTTTCATTCCCGGGCAATAAAATTTAATATACTTAGCTGTCGCTCACGGGGCGCGTTGTGCTAAGAGAGTACGGAGCTGGCAGTTTAGAGTCAGATAGAGAAGACAAGCTGTAATATTGCAGGTGTGGCTTATTTAGGAGGCAGACGCCGCTCGGAAAAAAAGATTAATATCTGCAGCTGCGCACTTGATGTCAGTGGGGTATATTTACGACCACACATGATCTGAATCAGTCGAGTCGAGAATTGTTCTCTTAAAAAAAAAAAAAAAAAAGAACCGATGCCCCGGTCTCAGAAACACGTCGTTTTATGTACAGTGATGGTATAAAAATGCTTCTTCTTCATGGCATCATGTAGGTTTTGTCCAAACGGTGCTGTTTTTTTCCCTCAACAGTCGACTTTCCATTCTGAATAGACATATTTTTGAGCAGAATAACAAGGAGAGCCTACCGCTTGCACCAAAACCGATAACCTTATTCATTCATATTTAGTATTTAAAGTTCTGCATTCTCATTTTCAAGAATCTGTGCATTCAGTCTGGATGATTTTACGTTACGTTACATATTAATGGAGAAATAACGATGTTATAACAGGAGTTGTGAGCGCAAGTCTGGGCTGAAGTATTTTCTGCTGTTGTACGTTTTGCTTCAATTTGAAAAACCTCTTAAATTTCCGTCACCGTTATCTGCTTGTGTCGCTACATTTGTTCACTCTGTTTCACGGTTTTGCCTCACGTCGGTCAATTGTCTCCTCAAAATTCAAATTTCCAAATCATTGTATTGTACGAGCACAATGTGGTCACTTATTAACGACACACAGGAACCGATTGTTCTTTTTTTTTCTTTTTTCGTTCAGCTCAGTCAGCGTTCCCCAAAATTGTTTATTTTTTTCCCACTATTGAATTGATGAGTGATCGCATGCAAAAGAAGACGAATTTATATGCAAAGCCTCGAATGGATCAAAAGTAAGGCTTTCAGTTGCCGTTTGCAAAACCATGTAAAATATGCGCTTTTATTTTTTAGCCCTATGCCATATTAAACTCACACAAGGTTGCATTCCTGTGTCCAATTTCCTCCAGACATTTGCTTGGGCATTCGAGGTCTTGTTAAATTGAGAGGCCTGGTGCTGACTTCACCGAGGCGCACTGCGTATGAAAGCATAATCCTTTTTTTTTTTTTTTCGCCGTCCTCAGGACTGTCTGGTTTCCTGAGTGCAAGTACAAGTGCCGAGGGAGAGTCTGTGAGCTGTCACAGGCTGCGGCCACTCATGACAATAGTCTTCTCAAGCAGAGAAGTCTTCGAAAGACTCTGTGGCAAAACTAATGTGAGCAGTTATTTTATTGGCATGTCCCTGCGGTTCCCATACAAAACGCGTACCGACACCTAAAAGGCAAGTCCGGTGTTGACGGGGCAGACGGAGTCGCCGCAGCACACACGGGACTTTTGATGACGAGGAAAAACACCAAACTTAGGACAATTTTTTTGGTTTTGTTTTGGGGTTTTCATTTTTTCTGGAACTTTAAGCCCCTTTCAGGATTAGATCCACAAACACGGTTGATAATTCACAGCACAGCAGCTGAGCTGGGCAATGCTGTGTGTCTATTTAATATGCGGAGAGAATCATGGAGCTAAAGGAAACCTAAGTTTGTTAGTTTCATGCATTAGGACGCTTCGCCACTGTTTTGATATGACTTGTTGATAGTTCTGACTAGTTTCCGAGTAGATCCAGTTGAATGGACGAAGCGCTTTGGAGTCCTCAGACTTGATAAAAACCTACACCAATGCCTTTTTGCACTAACAGAAATGTTCTCTTCCTTCATAAACCAAGGATGTTGCAAAGTTTAATTATTACTCGCATTTTAGCTGCTGCCCCTGCGCCAACCGCTGTCCAGTCGCAGCATAGAGAGCGGATCGCTTTTCACAGGCAGCAACCAGGAAGCCAATGTAGTTTCTCTGTTTTTCTGTGATTGTCGACGTGTAAAACATTACGCCTGCTTGGAAAAGGCAGACATTTTTTAAACGACGAAATAAAGTGCGTGACCTGCGCAATCTTACGTGCCGTGGAGAGAAAAACAACCTGTGATTTTGAAGGAATTGGTCTATCAAACACAGAAAATAAATGTGCTTTATAATTTCAATGATATTACAATAATTCAATAATATTACCCTAACCCCACCCCTACCCTACCCATTGTTTATTACGTTGTTAATAAACAATGTAATCCTGTGATGCATCAAAAACAAAAAGAAAGGAAGAAAGAAAATTCGTGTTTTATCAGCAGATGGTTTCACTGACTTAGACTGCTGTTATGTTTGCACAAACTGTGCAAAAACATTTCAAAACTGCACACCTTACACAAAGGAGTTACGCACCAGCTACCGCTGAAATTCATCCAGATGCAACATTAACTTCAGCCGACGCCAGTGAGCCGCCGCGGCGTAGATACGGACGCTCAGACCTCTCACTTTGATTTTCTGGTAGAGAAAGACAGACTGCTATCTGTTTTGAGGGCAGACGGGGAAAAGCTGACGGCTTCGAATACATTTGGACGCGGTCCAGAGTTTGGAGTGAAGGCTGCCAGACAACGATCTCCCAGAGCTTTTCAAATGCAAACATTTCAAGGAAGAGCGCCTGCCACGCAGGTCACTGTCACAGACAGGCTTTTTGTTCGAGTCGCTCCTCCTGCGGGTTGTTCGCTATGCATGGCCCTCAGGAGTTCCACCGCATGCAAAAGAGAGGGGAACAAAGACGCGTGAGCTGGCATTTTTATCTGTCTGCAAGCCTCCCTCGCAAAGAAAGAGTAACTGCTTTCTGAATTTAATACTGTATTTGCATGGAGCTTTCACTGCCGCTCGTTTGCTTTGGAAACGTTTTCATATTCGCGCAGCGACTTGCAGATCCCGGCGCCGATTAAAATGGCAGCGGACGCGGCGATGCCTTTAGTTCAGCTCCGGCACGACATTTCCCTGCAGTCGGTCGCTGACTTCCTGTCCTCTTTAATCAGGCGACACAGAGGAGCACTGAGCAGTCGCTGATGTCCTTCCGTGACTCGGTGACATCTTTCATCTAGGAGTCGCCCGGGTCGGGTTCCCTTCGCTTTTACGAAGATGTTTTAAGTCAACGCGGCTTGCGGTGGAGTAACAGCCACAGCGCTTCAAAAGTCTGAGCTGTTGGTGCAATGCAGTGAGCCGGCTACGAGCCAACGGTGACTGTAGGTTTGAAAATGTTGCACACTGCAAAGGGGAAGTGGAATGACTCTACAACACACACACACACACACACACACACGCACACACACACACACACACACATATACTAATCTTTACTGGTTTTGCATTTTATTCTCAACATCAGTGAACTCCATGTTAGAGTTTAGTGTCATCACGTTGCCGATTCGCGGTTCGGTACTCACAAACTTTTCTGTGGAACTCGACTCCTAATTGTCTCAATCGTATCTTCTTGCCGATTTCTCGTAGAAAGTCTCTCAAATATTGCAAAGAAAATGACAGTGTTGACAGCTGAAATATCGACTGCAGCGCTGCATGCTAACAGGAGCAGCGCTCATTTTCCCTGGTTTTGAGTTGCTGCACCCCCCACGATTGGTAAGAACACACGCTGCAGATGTTGGCTTCTGCGGGAGATAAAACATAACAGCTTTCGTCCGTATTAATGGCACATCAAGCTATTTTTTCTGACGTACGAACCATTAAGTTACGCAGAACAATTTGTGGGCCAACTGTGGTTCCTAACACTAGTCTGTTTTCTTATTCCTTTCCGAATGCAATCTGGATGATATTGTCAAGGAGGGAGGAGAGGTCGACATGTTTCATTATTTTAGCTTTTCCAAATTCTTACATACTTTGGTGACACTTTATTTGAAGAGGTGTGCATAAGACTGGCATAATATCGTCATAAACGTCATTTAAAAACCTGTTATGAACATGAAGGAGTCTTTATGAACGTTTATGACGGTTGTCATAAAGTGTCGTTCTGTAATTAATGACACTTCTCAGGCAAAGTTGACATTTTTAATGGACCTTTAATGCAAGTTTTAATGGAACTGTGGATTAAAGGTGTCATTATGACAGTTCAGGGCACCAGTCATAATCATTTATGAAGACTCATTCATGTTCATGTCGTGTTTATGACAGCCTCATGTCAGTCTCATGCACAACCCTTCAAATAAAGCGTTACTCATATTTCATTGTGTTGAGAGAAGTAAGGTCTTTTCACTATTGGAGAACTGAACTATTAAATCGAGCAGCAAAGGACTGCAATGTGTCTGAATCTATGGGGAACTCGTATGGAGTTGACAAATATTATCCAAGCAATTGTGAAGAACTGTGGTGTAGAAATGTGATTTTTATATATATATATATATATCATTTAGGGTTCGGAAGAATATGCTTTGGTCTCAGGGATAAATTTGCTCTGTTTGCTGCGTTAACCGAGGCATTAGGACAGGAAGTCATCATCATCAAAACAAAGGTCAGTCAAATCAGGCAAATGAAATTAGTCACCTTGAAGGAAAGCAGAGAGCCTGTGGCATGTGCAGGACAGGAAGAGACAGGTCGGTGCAGAGTGGGAGGAAACGTGTGTGTGTGTGTGTGTGTGCGTGTGTGTGTCTGACCGTTGTTTGTTTGCTGATCACAAAGCTCTGCAGAACTTCTTTCTGTCACTCCATTAGCATGACAAGGCGGAGGGATTAAAAATGACTAATGCAGCTGATCAGATACGTTTGGAAGCACGATGTAGCAACACCAGAGCTCAGCCGCTCTTACCGCACTACAAGCTGCGCGAAATCCTCCAGAGTGCATTTATTGACGCTCAACGATCCGATCGAGCTTGTTCCGCCACGATTCCACCATATAAAGACACAAAAGCGAAGCTTGGAATATATTTGACCATAGATTTTTTTTTTTTATTTTTTTTATAGTGATTTGTTTTCTCAGTTTAATATGACAAGAAAATAGTGGACAGGTTGAGCGGGTAATGGCAGGCAAATTTTCTCCCCGTCGTTGGAGCCGCGGAGACGCCGCGGATCCCTTTCAACGAGGTTATTCATTAAAGCAGCGACTCATTTGGCTGTTGGCGAGGTCTCACTATGCGAGGTGACAAAGGCTGCCGCCGCGTCCATGGAGTCAGTCACTGTGTTTCCGCTGCAGTGGGGCAAAATAACTCGAAACACAACCGAGGGTTAAGGAATTGCATCACGCATAGAATAATAACAGCTATATTTACCAAAGCTTTTCTGCAGACATGAAGCCTCTTCTTGCAGACGTTTGCGTTAAGCAGTGACTTCATCAGATCTTTTCATCCAAAAACTGACCAGAAAGACTCGGCTGTACGCGTCGCTCTCAGTCAAATCCGCCATTACGCTGAAAACAAAGGCTCGTTCCAACGCGTCCCTGGAGTGATTTTGACGCGAGTCTGGAGCAAAATGTCAAGCGTCTGACTTCAAAGCGCACCAAGCGCAAAGTGCACATGTGCATCAGAGTGAATGCACATGTGTAGGCGAGGCGGACCAGCGTTTTGTAGGCCAATGCTGGTCCGCTCGTAATCTCTCGCCAAAGATGGTAGGGAAATCCTACGACCGCCAGAATCTGACGCGACGACGTTTTTTGTTGACGTTTCATGAAGAAGGAAGTCGTGTTTTTTTTTTGTTTGTTTGTTTGTTTTTTTCCTGTGGTTCTTGTTGCAGCGCCGCCACGTGCGAAGAGGGAAACGGGCTTTGACACAGTCCAGTGAGGAAAACCACAGCTGAAAATGTAACAAATGCTGCAACACCAGACCATCAGGCGTGAAAACACCTTAAGATGTTTGTTTCTGATTGTAACTGGCACAACCCAAAAGACAATGAGAAAAATTGTAAATAAAATGATAGGAATGCTTTAAGCGTGCCAAAAGCGGTATGTTGAAAATATTTACCTTGTCTCCCTTCCTGTCGCCTGGTGACCGCTGGAGACGACCACCAGCCCCATGAAACCTGCACGGAAAACCTATAACTAAAATAGATCTCAGTAACGCTTTTCTCAACAAAAAAACTGAAAGAAAAAAATAATAATTAGCTCTTCTTATTGCAAGTAATAACATTGTGCCTGCACAAAACAAGCAAAACCAACAAGTGCTTATTCATCACTTTGTTAAAAAAAAAAAAAAAAAAAAAGGAGAGAGATCTGCGCTGGAATGTTTTCATTAAGGTTGGTGCTGACAGCTGCATTTGACCCAGACTAAGAAATACAATTTAACCGGTTTCAGCCAAGGTAAGAATGCTGAACTGAAGCATTTTGTGTGAGTAAAAAAAAAAAAAAAGAAAGAAAAAAAGTTCCTATTAGTCAGAAACAAGCACCATTAGGAGCCATTATCATTGATAACAAATACCAGGTAAGTCGCTGCCGGGATGACGCAGTTTCATTCGAAATCTAAAGTGAAACCGTGCTGCGTTTGGACGCCTTGTGAATAATTAAATACTCCTTCACTCCTCTCTTTTTTTTTTTTTTCTTTAGTTTGTGTCCAGACTTTGAGCTGGTGGGGTTTAAACTGAGAGTCTACGAAATCCAGTGCAATTTTGACTCTCCTGAGCTCGGTTAGGTAAGACTCGGGGTTTGATCCTGCAGGCGAGATGATCGAGTGGTGGTCGGCGCTTTCGCCTTACGGTCAGCGTCCAGCTAAGATCAGATGGGAGAATGTGAAGGTTAACTGGGGATTAAAACTTGGATCAAAGAAATAGTTGAGCTGCGTTTCAGACTCGCACGTTCTTTCTCAGAACTTTCTTCTTTGGTTTCGTCCAGAAACTTTGATATGAACCTGGTCAAAGCAACTTTTAGCAGCGTGCTGATGGAAAAGCAGAGGAGTGTGGCTCCACTGAACCGACATGAATATGAATGCTGAGGCTGCATTCATATTCATGCGTGTTGTTGCATTTGGAATAGGTTACGATTCCATCAATATATAACTATTTTCAGCCCTGAAAGAGAAACAAAAATAAGAAGAAAAAAAAAAAAAAAGTGTTTTCTTCATGCTACGTTGTATCGAATGAACTAATTGAACAACGGAGGCGAGGCGGAAACTTTCAACTTTTTCTTGTTTCCCCCCTCCTCAGCCCCCCCCCCCCCATCCAGTTCACCTTGAGCGGCATTATTTTCTGAGACGGAAAATGCCAGCGTGAGTTCCCATTGATTTATTGCATAAACACAGGTTCACTGGGAGTGTGCCGCGGCCCTGCCTGCAATTTGCCTCCGTCTCGTGCCGAACAATGCCGGTAAACAAGCTAAGCTCCAGGGGTGGGGTAGGGCAGGTGAGGAGAGGAGAGGAGAGGCGGGTTGGGGGCGAGTTTTTCCACAAGCCTTTAAGGGAAACTTGATCCGGCTGAATGTTTCCTTATTATGCTGCTAATAAAACAGAGAAAAAGCGGCGAGTGGCGCTCAGGCTCTTACTTACAGCTTATTAGCGAGATACGGCGGGGCATGACACAGCTCCACGCTGCGCGTCCTGCCATCACCACTGCATCCAGGGACCTCGACGCACAACAAGCCTGTCATCTGGAGCATATTGTACGTCTTTGCACTTCTCTTCTCGGCGGTGAGGCAAACGCCTTACTGGCTCTCCGGGGACGGAGAATGGCCAGCTTTAACTAAATGTCCTGTTCAGTGGGCCGGAGTTGCTATTTAGGAATGTAGTGTAATGTCCCCTCAGGCACTCGCTGCCTTGCCAATTAGGGGACAGAGCGAAGGTACTTGTGCAGAGCATTGCTTTGGATAGATGATGTAATCGTTTGGAAATAAGTACGTGGCGAAGTGGCTCTACCTGAGGAGCGGCGAGTCTTGAGACTTTTACAATGGGTCGCTCCTGGAAGGAAGCGGCTGCGGCGGCGTGGCCAAGATCACTGGATGAAGCTTCACTATGATGACATACGACTTGATGCAGTTCTTCATATTTTTTAGAAGAAGGAAATTTCACCCCTTTTTATGTTTCCTTGTGTTGCCAACGCAGTCTCTAACGTTTTACGTGATGGGACAAAAGTATGAAATTATGTTTGGTTTTTCAGTCATTTTATGTCAAATCCTCTTCTATGAGCTCCACATCACTTTGTAAAAATTATGTCCTCATCAAAAACATGCACGGAGCGTTGCTTTGATTCTTCCATGCACGTTTGAAAAAAAATCCTTTAATCTCCCACGGCAACCGTTCGGGTCGGAAAACGTTTGGTGCAGCTGCAGTTTCCAAGCCGAGCTCCTACGTCACGGAGCGTCCCCCTCGCAATGTCTCCCGGGCTCGGCTCCTTCAGACTAGCCAGCGGCGATCAGCAAGCAGCTGGCGGAACTGCGCATCTGCCGGGCTCATTGTACGACCTATTCCTGACGATGGAAGTTTGCATGTGCTCGATAGAAGAATGTTGTTGTGATGACTTCTAGCTGGAGCTTCTTAAAGAGACGGGCTCAATTTAAAGGCGTTAAATTACAAAGTCGAATTTCTAATAAGTCATGTTTGACATGCAAAAATCTTATAACAACTGAAGGCAATATGAGTACTTAATTGTCCTATAAACTACGTGGCTGGAAAACAAATAATACGGCAAACATTTTAACACGTTGTGAAAGAGATTCGTTTAAAATGTCAGACTCTAGATGTCCATTCCACGTCACAATAATAGAGTACACTGGAATACATCTGTATGCTGTAATCGTGGCTTAGCGCTTTGATGCCATTCATAATTATCTAAAGTGGCGAAAAATATCCAGATGGTGGCTAAAATTCAATCTTGCTACAGATTGATTTTGTTAACGTTTGCCGCCGCCCGCCCGCCGCTTCTCATCCAAAGAGAGGCCAAAATCAGATTTCCCCCCCAGCTCCAATAGTCAAAGTATAATCTCAGGAAAGCCTGATAGCTGACTCCACAGATGCTCTGTCTGATCTTTACCAACACAACATCGAAGCCGGGGCCAGACTGAGATGCCCGGTTCATCTAAGGCCACGTTGGACATAAACGCTTTGTGATATGAAATGTGAACCAGGAAACTGAACGTTCGCATTTTGGCTTTTTGCTTTTCTTCCGGAGATTTTCAGCGTTTGCTGCAGATTTCATTTGTAATATGCAGTTATAGTCAATAAACTAAAGCCCAACGGTTCTCGTTTGTCGGTTTAAAAGTACCTTTTGAAAATGGCGACCTTGAAACCTTGAAATAGCTTTTCAATTGGTTTTCATTAATTGAACAGAAAATCATAATTATCAGAAATTAAGGCTGTCAAACATCCATCTGTGTGGCTAACCTATAAAACGAGTTTCATGTAGAGATAAAATAAATCGGCTTTTCCGTTAGTACACTACTTTGTTGGATAGGTTCGAGTTAAGAAATGCTAACATATCGCTGGAGAAAATTTTGTCGGCTGAACGACAACATCCCACCGTCTTCCTCCACTTGTTTTAAGTTTAGCAAAAAACGGGACCTCGTCCGAATCTCTGTATTTTCGACGCGGATCTGAAGCGACACGGATCCCTCCGCGGTGACAGGCGATCCATCTCAGCTCCGGTTTTTACACAAGCAGAACCGGGGAACTTATTTTGATCGCATATAAATTCTGCGGGCGAGCGCGGAGCGAAATCCTTTATCTGTCCACTTTCGGTCTTCAATTTCACAATTCCATCTGAACAGCGGGAAGGCTGCGGACGGATCAATGTGTGCAATTAGACACACACGGCCTTGCAATTAGCAGTTGTGCTAATGTGCTTTAATGGATTTTCTGATTACGGTTGGAGGAAAGCAATACTGTACAGCTAAATCTCCCCCCGTCCGCCCTCAGTCAGCGGCTCTCTGACAATGCAGCTGGGTAAGAGTAAAAGCACAAAGTGGTATTGCTTTATTCAGAAAAAGAAAAAGGCTCGAAAATCTTATGTTGCAGTCGCGTTTTATCGCGAGACCTCGAATTGGTTTTCATTTTTAAATAAAAAGCAGAGATTCTTCACATCACGTGGCTCCGTTGGGTCGTCCATCTGTCTGTCGTTAAAAGTGACAACGGCACGCTTGTGTGCACTAACCCTGCCAGGACGCGATTCTCTCCGAAATACAAAAGACACAACGGGGACGAATGCAGCACAAGCTGGTGCAATTGTTCGACACATCGGTCTGAGGGGGGGGGGGCGGATGCGATCTGACCCGTCAATAGGATTTCATTTGAAATTTGAAGCAACACAGCTGATCGGTCGGCCGTCGCAGGGGATCGCCAACCTCGCGAGGGGAAAGACTCTGATTGAACGAAGTGGTGGTTTTCCAAAGAAAAAAAAACCTTTCAGCTCATTTATGTACAATATGAGTTCTATGATTTTCTTTTTTTTTTTTTTTTTTTTTTGAGTAAACATCTACATCAAGAGTTGAGAAACCAATATTTAGTGGAGGAACCGTGAGGTTTTCCATGCGGTTCAATGCAGCGGTACAAAAATTCGGCTGCCTATTGTCATTTCAAAACATTTATTCTTTTGGTTCTGTTTGGGTCTCAAACAGATCCCCGATCACATCAAAAATAACTTCCCAGCAACCTCTTGGTGCTTGACTCATAAAACGTCCGAGTTATTTTACATCGTTGGTGGGGGGGAAGCAGGCACCCAATGGCGGACGCTAGCAGACGCGCAGTAGGCCCGGTTTTGCACGTGACGAGTCGCGTTCGAAGTCGTGGTCCTTGTCTACTGCAATGCCTCCATTTGTGTGTTTTCAGGAGTTCAAATGTTTTCATGAAGTCAACAGTTTTGGTTTGATTTTCTTTTTGAAGGCAGTGGAACCAAAAAACATAAATAAGTAAAAGTTGTTAGTCGAGACAGACGTGCTGTCACGTCCAATTGCATTTTCATAAGGGTTGTCGACATGAACCATTTTGACCTAAAAAGTGAAGGTGACCGTGTTCGAACGAGCGCGTGGCACGATCTCGTGCTGCGCTCAACAATGCAGAGCTGCATTGAATTTCTTCGCTGCGTGCCTTTCCTTCTTTAGATGACTATTAGAAAAGTCCAGTAGTGCCGAAAGAACCTTAAAAAAAACAACAACAAAACAAAACGCTGTGACGGACATTGCCCTGCTTACTGCAACGGTGAACTGTCTTTCCACAACCAGCTTGTAAGTTAACATTTCTAAATTATGTGTGAAACAAAAAGACTTTTTTTTTTTAAATAACAAAAAAACCTTGAATATAAGAACCTGGAAAACTGGCATGTTTGTTTTTTTGTTTTTTTTTGTTGCATTTACATTTCAAGCTTACAAAGTCAAGCACGGTGATCAATCACAGCGCTAGAGCGCAATTGATGTTTGATTGTTACCGATGATTGAACGATTGACGTCTCCGGTTCCCGTCTCAGCCACATCGTGTCCTCAAAAGTTCACCGGTGCTCATTCGCTTTGTTCTGTCTGGTTTTCCACTCAGAAGAGGGAAGCTTAAAAAAAAAAAAAAAAAACCCAAAAAGACAGCAGCTACCTTTCATAATGTGCGGCATGATAGCTTTAATGGCGTGGCGTAAAATGTTGCTTCCTCTTTCAAGAAAACCCAGGATTGATTTGGGGTAAATAAAGCTTTACCCGCCGCCACCGGTGACCCGTGCTGCATTATCCGCCCTGTTTGTGCCCGTGTGTGTCTGCAGCTGTCTGTTCAGATTAACCCTCCTCTGTCAGGCTCTGACTAACAGGTTTTCCCCTCCTCACTCTTGTCTGGTCGAAGATGCACAGCGCCCTAACGGAAAGCGAACACTGCCGTCTGTCCCCCTGAAAAAGCATCGATTTTTCTTCCTCCCTTTTTTTTTTTTTTTTGTTTTGTCTCTTTCCTTTTACTTTGCAGCGCCCAAGGTCAGCCCCGAAGAACAAACCGGGAGGATCTTATCACCGGGCCCTCCTCTCGAGGTCTATCCGTCGAAAGGGGGAAATAAACACAAATGAAGTTGAGAGCGCTCACTCGGCGACGCGGTGTCACCTTAAGCAAAGCCACAAGTAAGTGAGCACTCAAAGCGGCGCAGAAATTCGAATGAGAGAAGATCGCTCAACGTGTCACGATATCGCATCTCTTTCTCTCCCACGTTTCGCCACTCCTGCCGTTCGCAAGTGTCAGCGTTTTCAAATCGCCCTCTGTTTATCTGCTTGCTTTCGGGGGGTAAATACGGTTTGTAATTTGCAGATTCGGCACGTTGTCATAACTCAGAACACTAATGCAGACATATGGAGAGCCAAAGCCGTGAGGAAGAAACAAACAAAAAACAAAAAACAAAGCAGGAACGAAGCTGTAGGTGACGCAGGATGTTTCCCTGCAGTTGTGAAACATCCACATGTTAATTCTGAACAAATGAACAAACGACGATTCTCTTTGGCTGAAAGAATCGATCCCATGTCTGGCAGAAAAAAAAAAAGGTCTTTCTGCATATTAGCAGCTTTTTGCCCTTTGCCACGAGTTGCGTGCTCCCTGCGCGTCGCAGGAGAATTATACGGCTTTCAGGGAAAATTGCAGAAGGTGAGATTGAATTGCTGTTGGATTTTTAATGGTCTGCGATCAAATTGGAGACGATCAGCAGCACTCGTCCCGATTTAGCATTGACAGAAACAAAGGTGTCAAGAACCTCTGTTGAGAAGCCGCGACAAAACGACTTTGAAGCGTTTTAGAATTGAGTGGGAATATTTACAGTCTGTGAAATGAGCGATCTGTTCGCCTTGATACTCGCAAGGCTTCTCAGTTTTCTTAAGAAATAAAGCCACAAAAAAAAAAAAAAGATCTTATTGGACTTTCCTCAACTTGAACCAAAGCTCTATTTCTTTCACTTTATAATTTTTTATCTCAGTAACTCAGGTAAAATGTTTTTAATTTGATATTTTATATTTGTGTGTGTGTGTGTGTGTGTGTGTGTGCGTGTGTCTGCGTGTGTGTGCGTGTGCGTGCGTGTGTGTGTGTTGGCTCTTTGTGTCCAGTTGCAGCTCATACTTTGTGAATCTCCGCTGAAGCTGTGAACAAGATTTCTCTTGGTGAACCATCTTGTTTGCACCTTTTTCCTTCCACCAAACTTTCCATTGAAACAGTTGGATTCCGCATTAACACTCCAGCAATTCTCTGTTTTTCTTCGACAGTGACCATTATTCTGTTGGGTTCGCTTTTTGACGACAAGTAGAGAAATAAATTAACTTCTGAAGGATTTTCTAATTTACCAAGGTGCTTCTGTTGGACGCTCTGAAACATTCATAGTCTAAACAACTAAACACCAGTAATCCGTAAAACTGCGTTTGAGTGCCGTATTTACTCCTTGGAGACGTTTTCCAACATTTACAAGCTCAACCAATCAGCAGCTCCGTATAGATTAGCGATACGCTCTGCTTTCAACACCCATAAAGTCAAACCCTCACCATTTCCAATACAATCCACTTCCATAGCTTTTATTTAGAAAGTGCTCAAGTGTTCTTCCCAAAATGTCAAACCATGCCCCCAAAGACTGACAGATCAATGATTTTTTTTTTTCTCTTTTTTTTTTTTTTTTTCAAAGTTGTTGTTTTTTCCCCTTTCGTCTCCAGGACGTTGCGGAGTTTCACTTTCAAGCCTTTTTGAAACCCCAACTCTGAAGAGCTGGGGTTTCTGCTCAGAGAGATTTTTAACAGAACGAGCACAGACTCTCCTCCTCAAATAACCGACATTATATAAAGAAGAGAAAAAAAAAAATGCAGCAAAAAAAAAAAAAAACAGACAATATCACCAGTTTGTAAACTGCATAATGCATCTGTCAGGGGAGTCAGCATTATGTGCTGCAGCCATAATTCCTGTCATGTGCGGGTTGTACTTTGTAATTTAATCTAATTGCAGGCCAATGTAACAGATACTTGTGAAGCATAGGGGAAGGGAATCAGTAGGGGAGCAGGGGGGTGGGGGGGATGTAATTAATGAGCTGATTGCTGGGAGTCTGAAATGACAGGTAGGTCAAGATCCTGATTGGTCGAAGCGATCGAACGGAAGAATGGTGGGTCTGAGATGTTTTCGCGACCAAATCGAAGGAAACTCCTGGAGCTGAAAATGTTCCCTCCACCCATTGTTAAAACCTTTCCGCTGATAAGGACCGGCTCACACACACACACACACACACGCACGCACACCGCTGTCCGTGCGGGAAGATGTCAAAGCGCGAAACAAGATAACACACCCTTGGAGGAAGCGTCCAAATGGATCGGCGCGTGAAACCCAGTTTTTGCTCGAGATCGGCTCTGCTTGCTGGGAGAAAACGGGGGACGAATAAGGAGTTGAATAAAAAATGTGTGTTTTGACACACCGGCATTTACAGATGCGGGCTCTGTGTCTGGCAGAGAGATATCAAAGTAGCACAATATTGATCCCCGGGAACAGGGATCAATATGAAGCCATTGCTCCTTAGTATTTGTTTCTTAGCTGCCCGCCTTCCTCCAAAATGGGTGATCGTGGCTTCTAAAGCGATGGCTGAGGCCGGATGCGCTCCTGCGTGTGTGTGCCTTCTATACTCTGTGCATGGCATGTACTCAGATCAGGTCCAGCTTGGACACACGTGAGTGTGAGACGGCGTCACGGCGAGCATGCCGCTCCCATAAGGCCGTGCACGCTGACCGCTAATGGTACCAACCTCCCAACAGCTGCTTCACTTTCACCTTCTCACCCTAATTTACATGCATGCGACTTTATTCAGTTCAGTTCGAAAAGTATTTTATTGATGTTGTAAATTATGTTGCTTTGAAATTCTTTGAAGAGTCATTGTAGGCTGTGGGCAGGCAGGATGTCCTGCCCACAGCAGTCTGTATTGCAGCGACTTCGAAGAAGCCTCTGACTGAAGACAAGGCGTTTTTCTATGGCAGCCTTGTGAATGTCGCTGGCGCTTACAGTCTCTTGTAAAAGTGTCTTTGAATTGTTTCCTATTTTGCAACAACTACAGAATGTTGCGTATGTTCGTAGTTAAATATTAGCATGTTTGTCAAGTGGGAGGAAAAGGACGCCTGCTTGAAAAAAACCATGATGCTTTTTGTTCTCTGATTTTTTTTTTAATGCCCTTACAGATCAGATTTATTTAACGCGGAGATTGAATAAAACATTTCCCTCTCGAAATCGTGGCCTTCTGAAAGTTGAGGTGGATTTTTATTTAGGGGTATTTAAATCCAGGGACTCTTTTCAGATTTTTATAAGGAAAAACATTTGAGATCTTCCGATCATTTCTCTTCTCCTATGCAACTCTGTCATAATTTGAGGTTTATTACAAATTTCTAATGAAATACATTGAAATTTGTTGGTACAATTGAAAAAAAAAAATGACATAAGCTTATGGGGATGACCCATACCCATACAAAGTTCTGCAACAAGGTTGTTTATCATTGTCTGCAAGAGAATCTTTATTTTTCTCACATCTTTTCACCTGGTCCGTTTTGCTCCTTTCAAATATAACACCGAACAGTTGTGCACATAAAAGGAGGACATAGCTCATGTTGCTTCTCATCACCTGTGCGGCTTGTTCTCATGCAGATACGACCGAACCGCGTTACGATGCAGAAAGCGGCGGATTCCTCTGACCGCAGATACCGACGCGCGCACACATCCGAGGAATCAAAGGAAGCCGTGGCCGCCGTCTCCTTGGGAGGCGGGTGTTGGCTGCGCGTCTGGACCTGGCAGCGCTCTGGCCCAAAAAAGCCTGAGAGGAAGAGAGGAAAATCAACAGCTGCTTGTCTGTTTGTTCTGCAACACCTGCAAACCCCCTCCTGCCAGCTGCCTCGGTCTGTGTTTAGCGTTGGACTTATCCGTCCTATTGTATATTTACACTTTGCCTTTGCCTCGTTGTCCGCGTCCCGCGGAACGGGGCCAGCTTTGATATTTGGCTCTTTTTTTCTTTTTTTTTTTTTCATAGATTACGCCGCGTATTATTGTGTGTCTGATTCGCCACGAAAATTGCATCCAACAGCGAGAAAGCCAGCGCTAAGAATGCAGAGTCGGTGTTTGGTCTCTTTCCCTGGATGTTTGCCTCTCTTTGATTACTCAAGCTGAAACCATATTGGCCATTTCTCTGTTCTACAGTTTGGAATGACGAAATCTATACTGCGGATTCAAGTGCATGCCAGTCCAAACACCCGGCTGTCCCCGAGTCATGACACTCAGTGGTTTGTGAAAGTATCCACATCCCAGGACCTTGACTTGCATCTTCTTTGTCTCGTCACAGCCACCCTCTCGCTGCATTTTTGCAGGATAAGAACAAAAATTGCAGTTAAAATTGCACCAAAAACTCTTCAACACCAGTGAACGAAGAGCATAAAATGAATCTGGTGATGCCACCTCTAATCAGAGACAAGACATTTGAGTTGCTTGAAAAAGTTAATATTATAAGTGGATTATCAAAAGTGCCTTTATATTAAAAACAAATACAGGTTTAAGATGATTTGACACCGCCTTCTGCTAGCATTTGTGGATGAAAGCCGCTGGTTCTCTGTCGTTCATGGGTTCCAGTGCTGGAACGTCTTTCGAATTGGTTCAGTTTTTTCATGGATATGAACTCACGACACGTTTTTGTCCATGATTTCCTTTTGGCTTTATAGAAGCCAAGGCACCTTCCAAATGCTGTAGGTTTTCAGAGGAAGCGAGGTCGTCCCACAGCATCACTGAGCCACGGCCGTGCTTCCTTGTAGTTACGTTGCTTGTTGTCTTCTTCACCTGCTGAGCGACAGGACACTATAGCTTCAGTTTTGATTAATAATTTCACTGGCAGCTGTATTCTGGGATTCAATGGCATTCAGGTGAACTCTTGTTTACAGATTATGTGGCTTTCAAATGCAGCTGTTTGCTGTTGATTTTATTTAGCGGTATCAAAGTAAAGTAAAGCAGGGGCTGAATACAAAGACACACTACTCTCTCCAGATTTGTATTTGTTAAAAAAAAAAAAAAAAAAAGCAGATAAAGGAAAACCACAGATCCTCGTTTTTCTTCAACTTCATATGCAGGCAGGATTTTGTGCAGGTTTACTGCATAAAATTTCAGTAAAAATACATTGTTTCAGTGTATCCCTTCAAGGCGCTGCATGTAACTTTCTGTTTGTCCTGCATTTCAATGACATTCCCTTTGTCATGTGTTAAACTGGGCAGAGTTGAAAGGCACAAACCAGTCGGCTTCTCCCACCTCCTCTCAACACCAGTGCTTCCTTTGTTCGGTTTTTCCCCTTCATGAAATTGGATACAGTTTCCTCCTCGTTTGTCCTGCGCCTGTTTTTTTTTGTTTTGTTTTTTTTCCGTGTGTGTGTGTGTGTGCGTGTGTGCCAAAGATCTCTGAAACGGAGTGGAGAGAGTCCCACGGGGGCTGAGCCAAGCCACAAGCAGCTGTGCTCTGCCCGCTGCGCCGTTGGGGACGGTTCTGAAATGATAATGAGCACTTTGTGTTCTGCATTTACAGGACGGACATTGAAGACGTGCCATAAACATCTCTTCAGATATACGAGTGCATTCAGACGCGGGGAAGCTCTGAAAAGCAGCGACGGAAGGCGCCGAATCAACATTCTGATGCTGCTTTTTGTAGTGTGCGGTGTGCTTGTGTTGTCGTTTTTAACATACATAATCATTTAAAATACAGTGTGCGATTGATGCACACAGTCACATACTGATAAGTAATTGTTTTTCCTCCTATGAAATGTGCTTAAAGTTTTAAAAATGACCATAAAGTAAGAGTTGGTGGACTAAAATAAGCAAGAAATAGTAACTTCATCTTATTTGAATTTATTGGCTCTAGAGTCTAAAACGTCTCGATGTCTAAAAATTAAAATGACAAGTAAATGTTAGCAGATTTTTGCACCAATCAAATTTGGATATATTTGAGTCTTTGCTTGTTAATGAGCATGTATTGCAAACATGATCAAATCTAGCTTACATTTTTACACAACCTCTTCTGACAGATAGATAGATAGATAGATAGATAGATAGATAGATAGATAGATAGA
>VMRN01000051.1:2108813-2195705 GCA_010277015.1 Poeciliopsis turrubarensis
CCCCCCCCCCCCCCCTCATCCCCCCCGCCCCCCGCTGGGACTCCGATGCAGCCGGTCTGGTCACTGTCCTGCTGTCTCAAGGAAACCCACCCGGAATCTCTTTACTTCTGTTTCTTAACCAGCATTTATTATTATTATTATTATTATTACTATTATTATTTCTGAAAACGTTTTATAGAAAACACACAGAGAGAGAGAGCGAGAGAGATACGCAGTAGGATTTTTTTTTTTTTTCCCCCCCACCCAATCCACCTGTGTGTTCTGCCTGCCTGCCTCTCTTCCACATTCCCCAGGAGCGACGGACACAAGTCGCCCCGTTTCGGCAAAACATGTCCCGTTTTAAAGCGGATTTACTGGGCTGCGACAGGGGCTGATCCGGACCGAGGGAAGCACCGAGATATATATATATATATATAAAAAAAAAAAACAAGAAAAAAAAAAAAAAAAACAACAAAAGAGAGAGAAAGATGGGAGGAAGAAAAAAAACAGCGAAGGTGAGTCCAATTTATTATTACTGTTATTATGTTATTAATTCCCGAGCTGGGGCGCGCAAAGTTTTTTGAAGCTCCGCCGCCGTGACGCACGCAGAGTGAGGTGCCCCCAAAAAAAATTACGCGTCGTGATTAGATGAAGTAAGATTTAAGAGCAGGAGCTTTCTGTTTGCCTTAGCTCTTCATCTCCATGTGTGTGTGTGTGTGTGTGTGCGTGTGCGCGTGCGTGCGTGTGCTCGCAATTTTTCCAGTGCTGCGAATCAGCACGATCATCATCTTGGATGCTTAAGTCAGAAATCAGATGCGGTCCTCTTGACGCGCGAGTCGGAAGACAAGCTCGATTCATCATTTGAGAAACCTTTATTTATTTGTTCATTCACAGCTCAGATGTTGTTTTTTTTTTTTTTTTTTTTTTTTTGAGATTTATTAAAAGCGCGTACAGTCGGTGCGCCGCACCGAATACACACCTCTCTGGTTTTCTCTTGACGCCTCACGTTCCAGTGAGGTGAGAGTTCCGCGAGCCTTTCGACCCGCATTGCGCGGAGCCCGCGCATCTTGACTGGAGAGACTCCGACACGCCGAGCCGCGTGGTGGACTTGTCAAACTGTAAAAACCCGCGCGCCCCGCGCCACGACCCCGAGTTACGCCGCCACTAACACCCCGCTCTCCTCTCTACGCGCTTTGCGAGGATCAGTCCAAGTGCGACTGATCCGCGCACTGATGGAGAGCTGCAGAAAGGAGAAGGAGAGAAGAGGTCTAATTGAGATGAGCTGAAGACCTGGCGCGATAAGCTGCAGGGGCGGTCCCAGAAAGTTCTTATGGGGTGCCCACTAATGATCTTTGGTTTCTACGTTGCTAAATATTGTGAATTTTGATCCACTGCTTTTTTTTGTGGGGGGACTTTGGGGGGGTTCGGTTTGCGCACATCTCCTTCAAATGTCACATGTGCAAAGCTGTTTATTGGCTGCGTTTCCATTGTAACTCTGCACAAAGCTTTGGCAATATTCCACTAATGCCAAAAAAAGATCCAATCTTGCAAGTGTCTGTATATAGAAATGTGATAGAAAAAAGTGTTTCTGTTACAGTTTTTTTTTTTTTTTTTTTTGAATGCACAGATTTAGATAAATCTGAAAATCCACCTCATCCCATCACAAAAAACTTTTAATATAAAAAGAAAAAACAGAGTTTTTGGGGGAATTGGCGTGTTTCTATTCAGCGGATTTACTTTTGTGATTCCAATTTTCTCATATAGAAACTACTTAAAACATAACCGTACGTGAATGTGACTAAATGTGGAAAGATACGCTCAAATCACATGCTTGATACGCAAAATCTACAAGACCCACGTATGGCAGTAGGGAAAAGAACACATTTTTCTGAAATGCAGAAATTCTCATGTGAAATCAATAGGAATTCACATGTGAACCTAAGATGTAAAGCGCAACATTTCTAGCATGCATTTCACATGTGGGGATTACTTATCATGGTAACATGTGCAACACATGAAGGAAAACTTACAAGTGGAAGTGGTTTACACATGAGAAGCACATGTGTAAATATTCCATAGGTGGAACATTTTTAGTTTGTACATGTGAACCATATTTAGAAAGCTTTCCCATGTCTTACACAGGAATTATGTCATGTGGTAACACGTGAAAGGCGGCAAATTGTTTCACATGTGAAAATTAAATCAAGCCAAAACATGTTAAACGCTTTGGAGTAACATTTCAAAGACCCCTCATGTGGAAAAACGGTTCACATTGGAGACATTTTCCAACGTGTTGGTCATGTAGAAATTAGAACATGTGAAACCCATTGAAATGTATCCACATGTAAAACACGTTTTTCACATTTCACAGATTTTGCTGACATTCTTGCCTCGGTCCTAAATATTTTATTTAGGGGCTGCATTGAAAAGGGGCTAAATATTAGTAACAACTGTACTAATATTTTCTATGGATTCATAAAAAAATTCAGCATTGTTCAAGCATTCATTTCGGAAAACTTGGGTGCATAGCTTGCGGCTAATAAAAATGTAAACATTACTTCAAACAAATACAAGTATTTCTATTACAAAAAAACAAAAAAAAAAAAAAAAAACCCGCCATGTTTCTGCTATGCTGTTCCCTATAGCTTGCACTTTCTCAACCACATTTTTGTCCTTCCACTTAACTTTCCACTGGACAGCAGATTTGAAGGCTCGGCCACTTCGACCTATTTTTTTTTTTTTTTTCCCCTCCATATGTGTTTTAGACGTTTGTAGACTGAAAAACATCTTAGACGCCTTTACTGACTCGGTCATAATCAGAGCGACCGGCGCATCTTTTCGTGTCTTCTCCTCCTCCTTGTTCCACATAGAAAGACGCATTTGCGCACCTTTTAACGCAACAGCGCGTTTCAGCCCACCAACACGGCCCGGGCGCATGTTTCACCGTCATAATCCGCCCCGCAGACTTCCTCTCATTTCCAGAAGACGTACGTCGCTTTCTAAAAGCCCCATTATTCCGTCGAGCCCGCGGGAACGCGCACCTGCGTACGGGACATTTAACGCATCTCGCGAACTCCACCAAGAAGAGGTTCAACTCCTCCCTTCAGAGTTTCAACGCGGTCCCGATAGAGGATGGTGCTGCTGGCGCTGCTGCTGAACGCGAGCCGCTCGGCGCTGGCTGCAGTGTGAAGGCGAGCTGGAGGAGGAGGAGGAGGAAGAGGAAAGAGGTGGGGAGCAGAGGAGAGAAACACCCTATAGGTGTGCGCGCGTATGTGCGTGAACGAGAAGGAGGAGAAGAAGGAGAAGAAGGAGAGGGGAGGAAAGACAAAAAAGCAAAACAAAACAACAACAACAACAACAAAAAAAAAAAAAAGCTGAGTGCGCTGAGTTTGAGCCCTGCAGCGCGTTATCTGTGTGCCGCGGAGAGACGCGACCAGGAGAAGAGATGCGGATCGCCGAGACTAACTGGTGGGATTCATGTCCCCCGCAGCTGAGTGGCTGAAACCTATCCGTGGGATAAAAATAGGAGGATCTCACACCGGCAGGTCAAAGTTTGGGTTTTTTTTCCGCTCTGTTGGATATTTTTTTTTTAATTAATTAATTTTTTTTCCCACCCCTGACGCCCGTGATGGAGCGCCACTTGGGAGAGAGAGGATGATGGACACTTTGGCACCTGCAGCTCTCGTCCAGAAACAAGGCGCGCGCGCTGCTGACCGAGCCCTCAGGACGGCGATCGCTCATTTGTTTTGAAGTGGAAGAAGGGAAAAAAAAAAAAAAAAAAAAAAAGAGAGAGGTGTGAGCTGGGGGATGTTGCGCGCAGCGATTCCTCGGAGACCCGACGTGCGCACTCATCATATCCCCGCCGAGGAGCGCACCTTAAAGAGAGGAGTCGCGGTCCGCCTCCACTGCTCACTCCAGCCGCTCGGAACTTGTTGAGCGGCTCCACGGAAGGGGACGTGAACCCCCAGGAGAGGGGGAGGGGGGCGACGCGAGAAACGTAAGTTCTCCCTTTGTTGGTGAAGTTTGCGTCGAAACACGGCAACAGCCGCGGAGGTGGAGTTGAGGGGTGGAGGTGGTGGTTTTGGTGGTGGAGGGGAGTTAACAAAGCTCGGGCTTTGCGGTGGCGTTTCTCCCCCGCGACCACGAGCGCTTTTTTTGTGTTTCGATGGGGACGAAAACACTCGCGGAGTCTGGAGAGGCAAATGTGGAAATCGAGTGTTTTTTTTTTTTTTGTTTGTTTGTTGTTGTTTTTTTCCTTGGGACGTTTTTAGGACGCGCCCCCTTGTGGAAGCTGCGCTCGACCGCGTCGCTGATTACTATATTCGCAACACGCTTGTGTGGAGATATTTGACCGGCTGCATAATTATCACTGCTTAGCAATGTATCAAGTCAAAGAGGCTTAGTTTTGCTGCTGACTTTTTATGTTATTTCATTTATTTATTCATTTTTGCTGTGAAGTCTGAATGAATTAGCCCTCAGGCAGATATTGACCTCAACAGAAGCTGCTAATGCATACCTGCTTTTTTTTTTTTTTTTTGGCCTTTAATGAAATAATAATAATAATAATAATACATTTTTAAAGAGACATGCCTCCCACTGTTGCTCCGTGGCACTCCGAGTTAAGGCCAGAGAAAGGGTCAAAGTGTCAAATTCCCGTCGAAATCAACCTACATCTCATCGGCTTCACTTTAAAACGGAATTTTGCAGGTAATTCAATTTTAGCTTTTAAATCTATAAGCTGAACCACAAAAACGTTAAAAGCGAAATGAAGTGTCAGTGAGTGAATTGTGAAAGGCGACAAATAATAATAATAATAATAATAATAATAATAATAATAATGTGGAGATTAACAAATTGCATTAAATCTTGAAATGGAGCATTTTGACGGTGCGCCCCCTTGTGGACCGCATCGACGTAAGACGTGATTACGCCTGCCTCGGTGACTTTGCGTCACCAGACGTGGGCTCAGCCTCGTTGCAGAAGACGTTCCCTTTCGCTGGTAGTGACGTGTTGCCTCCGGTGTTCGTGGCTGAGTCACAATCGGAGGCTGACGGTGTCTATTAAAACAAACCCCAACTCTCTCTAAAAAAAAAAAAAAAAAAAAAAAAAGGTCATTTTGAAGGACGGAAAGCATCATCCAGTATTTTTTTTTCTGAAAATTTTATTTTCTATAAAAAGCAAATTCTTTGGTCTAATTCACTGTAAATAAATAAATAATAAAAAAAATTATATATTAAAAAATTACATTTCGGTTTTTTCATGATGAAGAGGCTTTTGGTCCCTTTCTTCAATACCAATGAGCAGATCATCTAGATGACAATAAGATCAGGACAGGAATAAGTTGTTGTTTTTTTTATCCTTAAATGCCCTATTTGAATGCGCCCCCTTGTGGAGGATACAACCACACGACTATTCTATCCATCTATGATGCATAATTACATTCCTGCCAGGCTTATTAGCTCATCTCCGTTGTGTCATGAGAACAGCCTGTTGTTGTGCTTTACGCTGCTTCCAGCCTCTTTTCAAACTGAATTATGTCAAATATGCCTGGTTTTATTGCCTGACCCCAGGCAGGTATTGAACACAGCAGAAGCTGTTAATGCATTGCTTTTATTTCAGCCTTGAGCCGGATCATCTCTAACTGTTTTTTTTTTTTTATTTTTTATTTTATGGATGTGCCTTCTACTGTTAGGGGTTAGGGTTAGAAAAAATTTAAACCCCCCCCCCACCCTCACACACACACACACATACATCTTGCTCCTGGAGCTCAGGGTTAAGCCAAAACAAGAAAGAGTTCGGTTCATGTTAGAAGCAGACTGCAACTGATGTACTACACAGTCAGAATGAGTTTTGGAGATTTCTCTTCGCTGAGGAAAATCTATAAATCACACACGTGCTCCGGTGTTTGAAACGAAACGGCCGCCGTCGCTCAGTTCCTCCCCTGGCGATAAGGAGGTTGATTGTTGAACAAATACTCATGGATTATGGAATGCATTTGGAAATTGAGCATCCTCAAAATGTGTGCCCTCGGGACATTTCAGGACGAGCCTCTGACCACGCCGCTGCTTACTATTTACATAATGCATAACCATATTTTTATCAAGGTTAATAACTCAAATGAAGGACGAATGAATTCAGTTACGGTATTCACCTTCTGCACGTATTAAGTAAAACTGACCAAATATTATATGATATCTAACTCAGCAGCAGGAGTTGATACATTTGTGTCATTTTAGCATTAAATTTGTTTCATCTTTGATTCTTGGACATTTGCTCTTCTGCATTCTCATCTCGTTTTGTCTGCTAAGCCCAAACTGGACGACGTTCAATACGTCACCGCGGCGACGATGCTACGCTCAATTCGTGTGCCGTGTCCAGTGTGTCTCTGATAACCGCCAGAGTTCATTTTGAAGTGTATGTTTATATGGGATGTGCTACGAATTATAATGTCAACCTATAATTAAGTTTTGATGTCCGTGTTGGAGCAAGAATTAAAGCTTGAATCCAGTGTTAGCTTGCTTTGTACGTAGCTAATGGCTTGCTAGCGAGCTAGGCTTCTTACGCCTGACGTCGTTGCTGCTTTCTGCTATCATGTCTTTGATGTGGTTGTCAGGGAAACATGCTACCTCGTTGGAATTTCATAAAAAGCGTGTTACTATTTTAGCTAACAATTCTTATTTTGGGGGTTTTTTAATGCCACTTCGGAGAGAGTTGTTGGGCTAAGTTTTGCTAGTTTGTTTGAAGATGCATAGTTTAGCTGAGTACATTTTTTAGTTAGTCTTTCATTTAACTAAAATCATTTAGTTGGCATTTAGTTGTTAGACTTGCAGAACGTGAACTCAAAATAATGGATGAACTCCAAATGGACTTTCTGGTTTAATTGATCAAATTCTAACATTTTTATTTTTTTTTTGTCATCACTGTACAGGAAGAACCATATAAACAATTAAACTGTGACTCTATACAAATTCAAGGTTCCAATTACCGCCTATTAAAGTATTGTCACTAGTGGTTTACCTGAGTAATCAAAGGTAAACGTGTCACTTTAAATCCTGCGGCTTGTCTCCTCCCCCGCCCCCCCCAACGATGGCAGCTACCTGGGTGATCACATCCTTGCAGACATTTCCAGTCTCCAGATATGTCACCGTGGTTGCAGAATAATGTGCCGGAAGCCTTTTAGGAAAAGTATCTTTTAATAATGCATAAGATGTTCCTGTGTCGCACAGAGAGGCATGCTTGGTGGCGAGGAATGCCTCAGGAGGGGAGGAGGTGGATCCTGCCTCGCCGTCTCATTGGGCGCCCCCGTTTCCCCGTGCGAGCGCTGCTGAATGTGCAGCGGTCGGAGTTACTGGGAGGGGCCCCCGGGGAGCGTTCAGCTCCACTCAGGGCAGCAGAGTCACAGTCACCCTGTCAGAAGTGCTGCCCTCGCAGATGCAGAGAGCACGCGGGGCGGCGGTGGAAGGAGCGCGGAACAGGGAGTGACAGAGGGCTGTGGCGGATGCAGCTGGTGGTGGCGAAGTTGAGCAGGCTCGACTTCAGCAGTCAAGGACTCGCGTGCCTTCAGAGGCCCGACTTGTCTTAGGGGGAGGCTGATGTGCACAGACGTCTCCTTGGGGACGCTGGGCTATGCCTTCCTTCTTTTTTCCCCCTCCAAGAAGATGATGGAATTCGAGCTCTAAAATATTGAAATTGAAAGTGAGAAACGAGTAGCTGAGGCTCAACATTCCACCATCTTCTGAATGTGATGAGGGCTCTCTGGATTCTGGTGGTCTGTTTTACAACCCAGTGGTTGCAAAGAATTGTGGGAAAGTGTCTGTCATGATTCTAGGGTGTTAGGGTTTCGTCTCCCCTTTCCTCTGATTGCCCTGTGTGTGTGTGTGTGTGTGTGTGTGTGTGTGTGCGTGTTCTCACCTGTGTCATTGTTTGTCACTGGGTTGTTATGTCAACCCCCGCTCTGACCTTTTGTATCCTCCATGTTCCCGATTGTCTTAAAGAGGTAGCATTATGGAAAAAGGACTTTTCTGAGCTTTGCATCACATTATAATGTTAGTCCTTCATCAAACACTTACACGGAGTGTTGCCTTGATTCTTTCCACGTATGTTTGAGAGATCCTTTAAATCTCCCGTGGCAACCATTCAGCACAACATTCGGCTGGACCTAGCCCTGCCTTCGAAGACGACGCTCCTCCTCCTCCATGTTTTTCAGCGTTTCAATCAGTAAAAACAAATGAAACAACAACAAAATAATTATTGATCAAAACACTTATTGTGATGCATTTTTCAGCCAAATCGTCCAGCCCTACCATCTGTTCATCCATCCAGTTTCTTGGTTTTTTTTTTTTGCATTTAGAGCTCGGTAACTGTGAAATTACCTTCTATTTTGGATGTTAATGCTCTGAAAATTGGCCAAAAAGTACCCCGTCTTGAATTTTGATTCGGGGAAAAAAAAAACAAAACATGTCGGCACCCCACAGGACGAACTCGCCGTTTTGATATCTCTTCATTTAGCCCGTCCTTCCCTGACACACGGCGCCTTCGCCAGCCGCCGGCTCTCCCACCCACCGTTTGCTAAACCTGTCGCCATCATTTACAGATTGCAGATCTCACCGATTTGAAGGCGGCGTCGCTTTCCGAAGTGGCGGGGGTGTGGGGGGAAATTGGGGGGGATGCTAAACGGCGAGCCGTCTCAGAGACAAACCCCAGGGGGAAGCATTACAGGCCTCCCGTGCATCGCTCTGCGTCGCCGGCCTGCGTGTTTATTCACATGGATGGCCAGCGGCCCCATTGGCAGAGTTGTTAAAAGGCAAGATTAGGGATTCAGGAAATGCAGGCAGAGGAATCTGGTGAGTAAAGCAAAGGGAGCTGGCCGGGCGGCTTCTATCTTTATCGAGCTTTCATCTGTCTCTAACTGTCTGCCCTCCTGTCTCCCTCTCCACCCCCTCCACCCCCTCCACCCCCTCCACCCTCCGGTGCTCTTGTTGCTCTTTTAGTGAGACTCTGGTGGGGAATATGAAACAGGTGGACTCGGAGAAGATGAAAGTGGGAAGAGACAGGACAGAAACAAGTTCAGAGATTGCCCTTGAAAGCGCATAAAAATGTGTGAAATTAAAAACGAAAGGTGCAAAAAAGAAAAAAAAAAAAAAAAAAGAAATAGCCGCGATACCGGCGGCAACCGTGTAATTAATCCACCTTTCCCTGACTTACTCGTACTCATTTTTTTTTTTTTTTCAAGTTATACCTGGCAGCTTAGGGATTTATCGGGAAGTAATGCGGCAGGTGGGTGCCGCTCCCCCCTGGGTCCTCCAAAGATGTGATGGAGATTATCATTTCACAGTTCACTAGGTTTCATTTGTTGAGTGTTTTTTTGTTAAATGAAAGAGACCGAAATAACCTCTTAGTTAGAGAACTTTAAAAAATTGGTGCAACAGCCAAATGACGAGGAATAGAATCGTGCAATCGTAGATAAACGCCAGAACCCAGATTTGCAGCGAAGTGGTTAGCGGGAAAACGTTAGCGATAGCGTTTTAAAGCATGGAAAAAAACCCCCAAAAACGAATAGGAACCTCAAAGGTGGGAAATAAAGGATGCGTCCTCTTGTTATTTACTTGGACTCCCTTTGGAAAGAGCAACTCTTCTCATGATTCAGGGAACCGCTCGGTCACGCTCGAGCGGCCTAGGGGATGAAATGAAAGGAGACGCCGGGGGAAGCTCGGCCCCAGGGGCAGGCGGAGCGGACCGAAGCGGAGTCTGGCTGTTTGGGTTAACGGTGACCTCACTGGCCCGACAACGCCCCGCGGCCCAGCTCCACCTGGGCCTCTAAAACATTCATGCGTTTAAATATAAAAAGTTGCAGCTTGCAACACTGGCAGCCGGCTACCTCTCTGGTCCCCAGTCGTTTTCGGACAGGATGTGTGTGTGTGCCTTTTGGTTCAGAAGCGTTGTCTGCATGCACAAAAAAAAAAAGTATTTTTCTACTATTTGTGAAGTTGCACCCATCAGGATATTGCAGGTGTTGTTTGAGGTCTGAACAGGGCTTTCCAGTTTTGTCTAATTCAGATTTTTTGTTGTTGTTAATCTATGCATAAAAACAATCAGTCTGGTTTTAATTTCATCCACATAAAAGAGGGAACACCCTACCACCCCAAAAAACAGGTCAAATCAATAGTGCAATCAAATAACTGTTGTTTCCAGTTGTCGTTGAAATGACATATATTTCAAAAATAACCGAAAAGAAATCTAAATTCACATTGAAGACGTATTTGACGCCTTGAAATTGGCCTCTGTCTCTTTAAGAAGCTTCTACTCTTTCTGACACACGCCCTTCTTCACGTCATTTTTGTCTCAAGTCTGCATAAATCAAATTATTTCATTTTTTTATTTTACACCATCCCTCCCTTTAAGCTTTTAAAAAAGTGTACTTTACTTAGACGGTAAAGTTGTGACGGCACAGTGAAATGGAATCAGGTCACATTAGCCTCATGCCGACGCACGTCGGCCATGTTTGTTTCCAAAAAAGGTCGGTAGCAATCCGAACAAGCTACCTGCAGTGGAAGCTTCCCCATTCGCAGTTTATTCCTTGGAACGTCATGCCAAAAATATCCTCAGAATGCTAATATTTGTCTATTTGCAAATTTGTTTGTGAAATATTCTTAATAAAATAGAGCTTGTCTTGAAATAGACAGTTAAAAGTGCTTTAGGGAGAAGAAGTTCAGTTTAGGGTGGATGTGGTGCCTACGCCCCACCGGTCTCGTGGGTCCCATGTAAATGCTCTTGCAACTTCTTTGACTTCCACCAGAAGAATCAGTGTCTGAAATGAAGACGGCCCCTGGGGCCCTTTGCACATAGAAACTGCCCGACGGGTGAAAAAGGGATCTCTGACGGAAAGCAGAGTGTACACTTACTTTTGTTTTACTTTTTCTAGAAGAGATCTCATCAGTTCTCACTGACTGATTTTGGCTAACCAAAGCTTCAACGACTTTACTGTTGACGCTGCAGCAAATCCTGGAGTTTCTTGACTTTTAAAAATGGACATCTTCCTCTCACTTCAGACAATTCTTTTCCCATTAAAAATACCATTTTTCGAATAAAACCAAAACATCGAAGACGTTTAGTCTAAATCTGCTTTTTTTTCTTCTTCTAAATTTGTGTCGGAAAACGTACTCCCACACATTTTCTCAAACATTTATTTCATTTTTCTTGGTAGTTTATTGAGACAAATATTTGTAAAAATGTCGTTTTTAAATTAGATATACATAAAACACCTGCGTTATTTTAGTAAAATTGCAATTTATATGCAACACTCCTGAATGTCTTGCATTTTTACAGTGTTCACCGTCACTTAAACACATTCGTTCAAACAAAGGGAGACATCATCTTTCTACAGATTTCTATAAATCCTTTTAAATGTTAGCTTCCCGCTCCATATTTCAAGACAAAAAGCCCAAATTAATATGTATTCACGACAGAGGAAAGATGAAATACTGCGCCCCACAGGCACAGTTTCTCACCGTAAGTGACAAGAAACATAGGTTTTTCAAGCTTTTAGCAGCACATTTCTTTCCTGCCATATATGTTTTCGTGCTCGGAAGGATTCCCGTCTCCCTCCATCCTCGCCTCCTCTGATGTCCGCAGACCTTGATCGATGGTCCGAGGAAGAGGCCCGGCATAAAACAAACCCCTTCCTTCTCACTTAAAATGCACATCCACACTTCATCCATCTGCTCTCCCCCTTTTTTTTTTTTTTTCTTTCCTCCTCTTCCCCTTTTCCTCACCTCGCCTCCCCCGGGGGCAACGGAGGGTTATGAGCAGGGGAGTAATGAGTGGGAAGGGGGCCGCCGTGGCCGGGGTGGTTACAGCCCGGCTCTTTGTGGTCGCGGTGCTTGTTATCGAAGTCTTCGGCAGCGCTTGTTGTCTCATTACCCGCGACTTGAACCGCCTTTTCCTATCGAGACGTCGCAACGCGAGGTGTGCGGCGCACGCACACACGCACGCAGGCGCGTACGCTCGCACACATTTGATCCGGTGGTCTCTTTAGTCTCCTCCTCACCACAGTAATATTATGTATCTTAATGGGAACAGGGAGCTCTGAGCCAAGAGTTCCTCTGGATAATTGGCTGCTTCCTCACCTGCTGACATCTCCCCCATTGACATTCTTACATTTTACATTTAAGGTGCTTCATTTCTTCTACCCACCTTAACCTCTTTTTTTTTTTGTTTTTTTCTTTTTCCTCCCTCTGTCCCTCTGACTTACACCTTACATTTTTTATTTATTTTTTATTTTATTTTTTTTTTTTACTTTTTGGACCGATTCTACATTGTCCTCTTCTGCTAAATTGACTCCCGTCTCTCGGTGAACGCTCGTTGCGCTTCGCGTGATGGGCTTTTCTTGCGAGCGAGAATAAATGCAATGAAATTCTTTCATTTCATTTGAGCAGGACTAATGCCATGAGAGGCAATTTGAGGGGATTTGAAGGATTTCCCCCCCCCCCCCCCCCGAACATCCTGTTTACTTCTGCTAACTATGGTGAATTTTACTAATTCACCTATCAAAACCGTCTGCTTCTTCTGGAGATTTCTGCTGCGTCTTTTGCTAAATTTTACTATTGTACTTTTTGGAATATTTGCGCTTTCCTGCCAATTTCAGCCCCATTGAAATACATTGAACATCTATAAAAGTTAGCCAAAATCTTCTGCTTCTTCACAGCTTACTACTTCTGCCTACTACAACATAGAAGTCTGCAAAAGAAGAAAAAAGTAGAAATATCCTCTGGTCTAATTCCTTTTCTGTTTTGGAGGAATAGGAGTCTAAAAAGTAATTTTTTTTCTGGATTCTAAGTTTGTTCTCATTGCTCCTCTGGGTTGCTAGATACATTTAATTAAGTTTTGGCAATAATGTTCCTGTTCTGGAAGCTCGTTTTCTGGATTCTAGGTTTCCTTAACAGCCTTTAAAGTTCAATTCGTCTTCAATGTGTTAAAATCTGTTACTTTCTTCACTAACAACCAGAAATAAGCACCAGAGAGACTATCTGATCAGACAGCAGCCATTTATTTCCCAGTCATGTGACAGTGGATATTATTACTCATTTATTACAAACAGCAGCTTCACTTATTGAGAAATAAGATATTAACGCAGATTAACTTGTACAGAATAACTTACATCCAACAACTCAATCAGAAAATGAATCAACGGACAATCGAAATCAAAAGGTTAACTTGAACTTTGTGATTTTATGATGCTGGGAACATTTAGCCACAAGCAGGCCGGGGCTTTTGGTCATTTAATTGTGTCATCTATCCACTGCTTGTAGGCACAGACATCCATGAAGGCACTTGGTGCACTGAATGCATACGTTGGGTTTCCAACGAAAACACAAACGCCGTACAGCCTGTTCTTGAACACAATTCCTCCACCGGAGTCGCCCTGTCGCAAACACAAAGCTCTTAGTTGTTATGCTGCTGTGGACTGTCCGGTAAAACAGAAACAATGTTTCAATTTTGTGCGGAAAATTGTTAAGAGGCCGACGTACCTGAGAAATGTCCTTCTTCGAGCTTCTCACACTGTACCAGTTCTGGTAACGGTATTCGCGGAAATCGTATTTTGCCACTATCTTTTCCATCTCGTCACGTTTCACTATCTTAAACTCTGCACACTGAAGATTATTCTGCAGATTTGCAACTGCAGAGGAAAAAAAAAACAGCACAAACATGTAAGGTCTGTTTAAGAGTTGACACATTTTGCTCAGGGTCTGACCTTGTTATCTGTGGTTATGAAACGGCAGTATTGTTACTCGTATAAAATGTAATTTTTTACAGTAGTATCAAAATTGTCACTATGTCTTCATGGTTAAGATGAGACAGATGAACTATGATAAGCCTGATCTCCTCCACCTCTTCCCTGTTGTGCTAGTTGTCTGCAGAAATGCACCACTCCAAGTCAAAAACAACCAATCAGAGCCAAGAGGACGGTCTTGGCTCTGATTTAATGCACATGTGCATTAATTCAGGCTAATCTCACAGTTTTCTCAGTACTTCCTATTTCAGATTTAAGCAGTTTGTCTCAGAGGGATTTTTGAGGAACAAAACTGCAACTAGCTTGCTAAGTTCAGCTCCGGCAGAGAGTCTAAAAACAGATGTGACTCATCTGAATCGTCTTGAGGTAATAATTAGCAAACGCAATGAGAAACATGAACATTCATCTCACTTCTTCTGTTCAAATCGCCAGTTTTTGTCGGTCCATAACCTGCGACCTGAACCTTGGTGCCGCTGAAACACAAGAAAAACAAAACTGAAAACGAGTCGCGTCAAGAAAAATAACTACCTCTGGGAGACCAGAGCTCAAACACTTTCCTGGATGAACGTTGCCTCATCTGGCAGATCTAGAACCGAGTTTATTTGAGAAGATAAAACTTACAGCAGGAGAGTATCTGGACAGTCCGGCAGTTTGATTGGTCGGACCCTTGTTTTTCCTGACAGCTTCAGGAGCATGATGTCGTGTGGACGACCGTTGCTGTCTCTATAAACCTCACGTTGAGTGATTGTAAAACTCCACTTTGGACCTATTCTAGGATGACCTCCTACAAGTACCCCATGAACCCTGGGCAAGAAAGACCCAATTGATTAACTAATTAACAATCAGTTATTGGTGATTTCTCAGTAAAACTTTTCCTCACTCACCATCCTGGAGCGTTCTCCCAGCAGTGAGCTACAGTCAGAACCCACTGATCGCTGATCAGAGATCCTCCACAGACTCTTGATTCTCTTAAAGTTTGTCTATAGAAAGTCACATGGTAGAGTCGCTCATCGTTTCTACAGTTCTGACCGCCAACGATTCTCTTCTGCAGAGACACTGAGCTCACTGCAACACCTGGAGAAGAAAGTCTCTGTTTTTAGCAAATTAGATCCACGCAACAGAAATAAGGAATCAACATGAAAAAAATAAAACACAGATCGACATAATTCACAGCATTTAGAGCCGGTGGAAGTGTGTCCGGTGTGTCCGACTCACCCAGCCCCAGTAGCAGCAGCAGAACCTTCAGCAGAGCCATTGCTGGTCCAGCTTCCTGTGAATGTCCGCAGTCCTGCCGCAGCTTTTAAACTCTGTTCACAACTTCCTGCTGGACAGAAAGCCACCAATCACAGGATGGGCACTGAGCTCTGCCAGGCTGGCTGAGCCTCCCCTAACATCTAATCCAAGGTTCGCCAGGCTCTCTGTATGTCTAACAGTTTTTATTTCTGGCTGATCAATCAGTCAGTTTCAGTCCAAATGTTTCCCCTCTATCCCTCCTTATGGCCTGGTGTGGCTTATGTTTCCAGTTTCCAGGTCTGCTCTATAGTCCGGAAAATAAGTTAGATCACTTATTTTCCGGACTATAAGTGTCTAGCAAGCTAAACACTTAGCTTGCTAAATAAATATTTCATTTTGAAACAGAGACATTTACCAATGAATGAATAACATGGTGAAAATATGACTGAAAAGTGAACCTCCATTGATTTCTCTAAATAAGGCTACATCACCCGATTTATCAATGTTAATTTTCGACTGTATAATTTTACAGCATGTTGGAGATTATCCTTTCTCCAGCTTGGTTTGTAATGTATGAGGTTTAAGAAGAGTCAGCAAGTTGAAATCACCAGGAACCATTTATTAAGACCAAATACAACGCTGGTCCATCATCAGGTTTCCTTATGGGACAACACAGCAAATGGCACCTGGCAACAGTTTCTGATTGTTTGACAGTTCAAATTTGTTTTGATATGACTTGTTGCATACAGAGCAAAATTCAATGTAATCGCACACGTTTAGTAGAGCGAAACGGAAATTACTTCAGTACTTTTGAAAAGTGATTATATCTTCTTTCTTTTTTTTCTTTGAAACAGTCACAGTTTGCTCTGTGAACGCTGGCATATTTCCGAAATGGCATAGAATAAACGTTAAAATGAGCAAACAAGATTTGACTAATTAGAAACATGATTACATATTCAGCTGTCACTTAAAAAAAAAAAGTCATTTTTTATGCAGCTAAAAGTTAGTTTAGTATAAAGCGGAACTAATAACAAAGATCAAGTTAAGGACAAACATACTGCATATATTTAAAAAAAAAAAATAGAAAAAAACCCTGATTCTGCATCGTGAAAAATAAAAAGACTAACGGAACTGAAATGTCTTTTTTTTTAAAAGAATCTACAAATGTAACTTTATGGACCAAGAATGTTACAAGAAATTTAGAAAGAACACTCTGTTATGGACCAAAGGACTCTTTGTCTTTTCTCTATCTCTTTTATCTGCTCACACACACACACACTTACATAACCATAACACAGTCCGACGCATGCACACGGGCGAACATGCTGGTCATTTGCATTTCCTGTAAAGAAAGGTAACATCTAAAGAACTCGGCACAAGTTATGGTGACGTAGCATAAGACTTGACTTATGGCGTTTTAACATCTGATAGTCTGGATCAGAGCTGGTGCTGCTGGTGCTGTTCAAACTATCCTATCTCTTTGTAAAAGCTGTTCCTCCTGCTCGCCTTTGGTGGCGCTGCACCAAGAACCACTGAAGAAAACAACAAGCATTTTACGAATGTCGCTGGTAAAAGCCGTTTCTCAGGTTTTGTTTTGGTTGGATTTAACCAGGATGCCCCGTCAAGAGGTCTCCGGTCCAGATCGCGTCCACATATGGATTCAAACCGCACCAGAGTTTACTTCAACCAAACCGAGACGTGGGCCTGTAGGCAGACCAGAGTTTTCTGTTTTGGTCCAGATCAGAGTTCGAGTCGGGTGGCGCACGCCCCAACTGTGCCAGAAGAGTGTTTTTTTTTTTGGTGTTTTCTTAAATGGAAGAAAGAATTTCTTTAGAGAAAATTGTTTCTACTTCAAAGTCTAAAGTACTTTAATGTCTACTTTGAATGCAACCTGTCCAAACTAACCCTTTCAACTTCGCTGGCTGCAAAAAAAACGAAAAAGCCTCAAACATAGGCCCAGCAGGGCTTCAGGCTAAAAGCACTTTTCTTTCATATCGAGAACTTGAAATCGTTTCAGTTGTGAAGTTGTTTGCGAACGACTTTGCGTTCACGTAAATTATCGTGACACTTTGTGGGCCGCCCTGTAGAATCAGAAATATCTGGAAGTAGACTAGAAATTCTGTTTCACATCAAATTGAATCAACTCTACTCTTAATATTTGCTTAAAGCGACATCATTTGTGCCCTGTATTCACACGGCGTGTTGTCAGCGCAGTCAACGGTTTAACAGTTTGTTTGTTTGGCTTCCAGCCGATCAAACTGCTTGCAGGTCCTATGCCTTTTCTTCCAGGTTTCTCTCTCCGGGCGGCTATTATTCACTCCCAGTCAGGTCCATGTTTCATAACAGGAGAGCCTCGCATAACTCCAGCCACGGCCTTGGCTATCTGGCTCTCTGCAGCTCACTGCTGACACATCAGGGAGGCAGATAACTTCATTTTAAAGGTCAGTTTCAATTCGAAACATAAGACGACCAATTAATGAAGCTATTCCAAAAAGGAAGGGAATTATTAATGTTGTGTTTAAGATGGCATTTAAAAGAAGCAAAGGCTGACGGAAGGGAAAAATCAAGGGCACTTTTACCACCGCATGCCAGTGGCCTCGCGTGGTTGGGAGTCATAAATGGATGTGTGGCGGCGTATGAAATAAATCAAGAGTGTGTGACATGCTACAGTGGTCCTTGTTATGGCCGCAGCCACCATTTACACCGCTTTAACAATAGCATGCAGTCACGGCCTGTTAAAATAAGACTTCAGGGACGGCACCAAGATGTTAAGAGCAACTTCATCTTGGGAAGGGATATTCTTATTGATGCCTTTTAAAGGGGGAAAAAAAAGTGTGAATTTTTTCTTGTAAAAGTGTTATTACCCCTTTATGTGCCACACTACTGTATGACCTCAAATTTCAGTTTATTTTCGTTAGGTTTTTAGTAGAGATGCGCGATATTATCGGCACCGTATCGGACGACGTCAGCTGTAAAATTGAATGTCGGACGTCAAACTGAAAGGTGTTGTTTTCTTGTTTTTTTTTTTTTGTTTTGTTTTTTTTTTTTTTATATGACAATGATGCCGTTGTCTCAGAGAGCAAATGTCATGAATAAATTTGCCATTCAGCATAACGCAAGCTAAGAACGTTGCATCGCTTTCGGCCTCCTTTTCAGCATTTGCATTTGGTAGCAGGCCAAGTTTGACAAAGCTAACGCGGTATTTTCATTTCGCAGTGGAGCACGCTGTCAAACTTTAATGGCGCGTCGTCATGTCCGCGCGCGCACGCAGGCATGGCTTGTCGGCTTTACGCTCGGGCCTCGTGCCTTGTTAGGACTTGTTTTCATTTTCAATAATAATATTTTAATAGCTGAGTTGCTGACCTTTTAAATGCTTCATGAGAGGAAATGAATAAATAATTAACAGAAGTCATGTGCATTTATTTCTCTGGCTGTGTGGAATGAGAATGCATCCAGCTGCAGTAACCTGCAGCTCTTACATTGTGCCTGAATTCGCCACGTTGGAAACGTGGACGGCGACATATTCCATGTGAAAGTGTCTCGCACCTTCAGTGAGCAGAAGATTCCCAAGATCCAGACAGCCGATGAAGGCCGTGAGTTTTATTCAGTGTGAAATGCATATACATTGCTATGTGTTTAATTTATTTCCCAATATGTAAATTTAGTTAAATTCAACCATTTCTTTTGACTCTTCGACTGTGCAGCAGTTTGTCATATTGATGGAACATGTGGCCACAGTGGAAAGGAATAACTCTCTTTTAGACGCACAAGAACAGAAGCAGGGAATTGAGTCGGTGTCATTTTTGTTGCATTTTAAGGTTTTATTGAGGAAAGGTGATCTGTATACGATTGTGGTTCAAAAACTTGTCTGTTCCTGTGTCTGATTTGGCCGTACAGGCAGATTGTCTCCTCCAGCCCTGTTCCGGATGTAAACCACCCAAGCCGAGGAGCGGTTTTGTTATATTAAACATTGAAAAAGTTGAACGATTTTTCCAAACCTGCTCCTCAGCACAATTCTGTCTTGAGGGGCTGAGGACGTTTCCCTCCGCCTGGCTCGGTTGTCTCTCTGACATTAGCCGGGAGATTTTATGCGGAAAAGCTTGGAAAGCAGTCTGGTTGTGAGAGCACGTCAGCGACTCGTGTAGAAGTCAGACTGGCTCAGTTCTCTCAGACAACCTGAAAACTCTCTGCAAATTGGGTGTATATTATTCCAACGGCTTAAGTAAGAGTCAAGCAATAGCTTCACTGCTTTCTGTTGTTTTGCTCGCACCGCTTTTGTCCTTTATGTTGGCGAGAACGCGAGCGGCATTGCTTCTTTCTTTGTGCTGAAGTGAGAAGATTCTCAGGGCTGCGGAGGCTGGAGGAAGCTGCAACATTGTAGGCTTTCGGTGCCGCAGAGCGCGATGAAGGTTTGGCGTGAAAGCAGCGGGATCCGGTTTACCCTGATGGCCTCAATTACCGCTTCCTCCCGTGTTTTGATGGGCAACAAACAACCCAGTGTGGTACTTCTGTCTCGCACTTTTCACAGGCACACCTCTGCTCCCCCGTGCTGTGGCCCGTGCTAATGTTGTCTCACTGTCAAAATCCAGGCCCATAAGGGACGTTTCCTCACATCCCTTCTTCTTCTGTTTCTCCGCAGCGCCAGATCATCGCACGGGGACGCTGGACTATGACTGACAGCCAGGGGAGCTGAGGAGACCTGCCACTCATTTTGCTATCAGCGCGTGAGAGGGGCTCGTCTCGACCCCTTCTTCCTCCTCGGCCTTCTCTTCTTATCTTCCGTAACCTCAAAGTCCTGGGCCGCTCTGGAAACTTGAAGAAGAAGAAAAAAAAAAAAAAAAAACACTTCTAAATCAAGCATTGCTCCCCCCCCCAACCCCCAAAGGGAGCTTGACATGCCTCCTCACGCCGTTTAAGTCATCAGAAAAAGACGACTATAACCCACCACCCCCACATCTTCAGAAGGAGGCGCCGCTCCGTCGGAAGGAGCTGAGAGAGGAGCAGCAGTCATGAGGTTCCAGTTTGCACTGGCCCTCCAGGCGATATGGACTGGCATGTGCCACGCAGCCATGCAGCACTACCCTGCAGCGTGGGGCCACTACGACGTCTGCAAGTCCCAGGTGTACTCGGACGAAGGTTTAACCTGGGACTACATGGCCTGCCAGCCCGAGGCAGCAGACATGACCCAGTTCCTGAAGGTCACGCTGGATCCCCCCAACATCACCTGCGGAGACCCTCCAGAGACGTACTGCGCCCTGGTGAGTACGCCACGAAAACCGAAAAGTCCACTGTCAAGAAAAGAGACGGGGGGTGTGTGTGTGTGTGTGGGGGGGGGGCTGGAAAGGCAGCTTCCTCATCAGTTTATAAGTAATGTGTGTCTACTTGGCATGTTCTGACCCCACAGCCATGACAAACACTCTCAAAAGCCTGTGTGACTCAGATATGTAGCTGTGGCTGAAGGAATTGAGGCTGGTGCCCATTGACGTCATGTTCTGCTGTTTGGAGAGCTGTGCCTCAGTATGCACCGCAAACACAATCTGATGTTGTGGCGATGCCGCTGAAAACACAGGAAAATGTGACTTTTCCAGCTGAAAAAATAAGCACATGCTTTCAGCCGCCTTATGCACACACCGCACACCGTTTTCTCTCTGTTCTGCGAGTTTGTATTAGCGCTTCCTCCCGGGGAACACTAAGGACAAGCAAATCATGAATGACACGCTTATCTGTGGGTTTATGTGGCTATTTACTTTTGGTTCCGGTTGGGGCGCGTTTGCCCTAATCGGACGCTGGGTGACTCAGTTTATAGGGCGCCCAGTGGTGTAGGCGCCGTCGTCCTTGATGCCGTTATCCTGTTTGATTCTTGGTTTCTGGCCATTTGCTGCACATCTTCCTCCTTCCCTCTGTTCATTTGCTGTACAATAAAGGCCACAAGAGCCTAAAAAGTCTCCGGGGGGCCTCATGGGTTAAAACACAGAGTGTCACAATCGGGACTTTTTCATACCGATCCACGTCATTCAACGACGGGCGTCGGACGATGTCGAGTTCCAGTTGGACGTCTAATTAAACTGCGATCAGAAATCGATGCTTTGTAAATTCCTGAAAGTGTTCATCAGCAGGACATGACCCTGAATTTGTTTTGCTCCACCTGATCTGTTGGTCAGTGGCAGATGCATCATCCTTTCTAAAAACTGACTCGCTAGCTAACCAAGCCTTCATGTTGGTGTAGCCAACATAAAATCGCTGACAGGAAACCAAACACTGTCAGGAAATGAGTTAAGTTGGGGATTCGAACATTCCTCGATCGGGAGCTGCATACGATACGAAACCATCCTCTCGCTGTTTTGACGGTGAAGATAAATTCTGAGTAAAGTTAAGCTGTGCACCGATTTTTTTTTTTTTTTTTTTGTCGACTGTGCGTCGAAACGCTCAAGTGAGCTCGTTCCTCAAGAATCCCAAAAGTAAGCAAAGGAAAACCATACTAGGTCAAGAATTTAATTAGCTAACCGCTCGCTGCCTTCTTCTGGGCACTTCTCCCCGCCACCCCCCCTTGAAATTCACAGCTGGTCGCTTCGGATTAATCCGAAATGATGAATCCATTTCGGGCCGCAGCGTGTTACCAAGTCATCAAAGATTCCATCAGAACAAACGCGCTCCTCGACGGCTTCGAGGGCCCTTTCAGATAAATCGGGAGACGTCTCAGGGAAAAGTAGTAACTTGAGGCGTATAAATAGACCGTCGCCATCAGCACAAATTCAGCTGAGAGGGAACAAAGAGGGATTAACAAAACACAGATGACAAAAAAGAAGAAGAAGAAAAAAAAAAACAGCAAAGGGATGATCAGAGAGAGGCAGGAAGGCGCGCACACGAGGGAGACGGAGACTCGGAGGACTCTGTGCAAAGCAGAAGACGACTGAAGAACTAATATGTCCTGCGCAGGGGAGGAGGGACGCGGGCTCTAAAATGTGAATAATTCAACGTGTTTTGTAGCTAATGTGTTTTATTCATGGCACGCATTATTCAGCACGACATCTCAGAGGCACTCCTCCAAAAATGCTGACTCCCGTGACTCCGAGGTTGGTTGTGGGCGGGGTGTGACGCGGCGAGCCGGAAGCGTTTCGACAGAGTCGGCACGGCTCGGAAAAATCCGAAATACCGCGATTTGATTTCGGTGTTTAATTCATTTTTTTTCTGTCGTTTCTTTGATTTGATTTCACGTCCCTCTGGAAAAATCAATGCCAAAAAGTAATTCAGTCATCACTTTCCGATTTCAGAGGAAAGTAAAGACTCCTTCCCGGTTCACTTCCCCACTTCCGGTTTTTATTTCACATTCCAAAGCCTGGTCAACATTTCAACGCTTCACTTTGACAGACAACAAATCTTACCAACTAGTTTTGGTCTAATGTATAGAGCAAATATCTTAATACGCTTGAAATAAGAACAAAACTGACTCACAATTGACTTTTTTCCAAGATATATAACTTTGTTTTGTGTCAATAATTCCTCAATAGCGATTAAAAGAAAGTACTTGTTCGACTGGCTGATTATGAGACTTATCAGACATTTTTCATCTGCTAGTGGAACAACTACTTTTTCACCAATGTCGGTGCTTGTTTTAAGTCAATGAAATCTTGCTGAAAAGTTACTTGTAAGTTAAATTTTTTTTCAATTTCTGGTGTACTGAGATATTTGCACTGGAAGCTAGCTTAAAACTATTTGGTGAGATTTTGTGTTTTTGCAGTTAATCCATATTTTGAAGTCGACCTACTGGGCTTATCGGTTAGTTGACTGTAAAAGCCGAGAATTTTCAACATGACAAATATAAAGGATCTGGCTTCACTATTTTTATTTTTTTTTTTGCTCTGCGGCAACAAAATGCTATAAATCCTGGATAAACGCCAGCAGCCATTGGATTCCTACTTTCCAGAGAAACACAGCTGAAACGAGGTTTACGATTATTACTGCCAGTCTTTTAACAAGCTGATGGCGGCTTATTGAATCAGCGGCAGTTTGTGCCGCGCCGCTGCACCCGGCGGTCAATGCGATAGGCGGGGCCTCGATTAACCAGGCGGCGGCCGGGCCCCACGAAGCCATTTCCTCTCGCCGTTGAACTCCGCGGATCACAAATCACACGAGCGTCAGTGAAATATGACCCCCCCCCCCCACACACACCCACTGAAAACTCTCCCCACGCCACCACCTCACCGCTTAGCCACGGAGTCCAATCCTCTGCGACTGCTTTATTTTTACCTCTGTTCGGAGAAGTGCGGCTCCAGATCAACATGGAAACAATCATTATTGATATTTCAGCCACTCATGACGCCGATGTCACTGGGGCTCGTATCACGAGTCGGATCGTTGCGCGTTTGGTTAATCATCGCGCGCTGGCGTTATCGGGAAAAATCATCTCTCCGGCGATTGATTTTTTTAATATCTGCGCTCACAGAGGACGTCGTCGCCCGGCCTCTGCTTCCTGGAGGGCTGAAGGTAACGGACACCCAGGCCTGACAGGAGGGAGGGAAAAGCTGGAGAGCGTGGCGCTCAAGTGAGCTCAGGTTGCGGCCTCCATCCCAGGGTCACAGATAAAGGAAGACATCGTCGCACGCGCGCACACGCACACACACACACACACACACACAAACTGCTTGCTCCAGTAAAGACGTTTCATTCTCCTTCTGGCCTGCCGACCTTTTCAATAGCAATAAGCTGGCATTCTCTGAACTCCGGCACATGAATCTGCCATGATATGAGATTCCACCGTCCCCTCCAGTTAGACTCACATTGGACAGCTTTCGCGGCCGCAGCCACCTCCACGGCTGACATTGTGGCGGGACGCGAGAAGGCGGCTTTGACTTTGACGTTTGTGATTTGTTAATGGGATGTTTTCAAGAGGTGAGCTCTTTGTTTTTGGGAAATTTTCAGGGAAGTATCATGGCCACGCTAAGGGAAAAAAACCAGAAAATTACAAGAATAAAGCCATATGTTAGCAGAATGACAGAATAACATTAGCAGAATAAATAAGATAATACTAAATCTGTTAATACATTGGCATCAGCTTGCTATCTGTCTTGAGTCCTGCTACTCATAGTAATCTGATGCTGTTCACTATGACTTTAATCTGGTAATATTACTGCATTATTCTAGGATTACAACTTCTTCATTCTGGTCATTTTACAATTTTATATTAGTAATATATATAAAATCAAAACATTACCAGTTCTCATATTTTGTTCAAGTGTTATTAAGACCTTATTCTCACAATATTATTGCTTTATTCTCATGTTAACGTGACTTTATTCTTGTAATATTGCTGCTTTGTTCTCGTACGAGTTCACTCTCGTAATTTTACGACTTTATCCTCTTATTGTTATTTTTTTCCTCAGCCTGGAAAATTAGAGTTTTACGATCTGTTGTGAAAATTTGCCCAAAAAAACAAAAAAAAAAAAAAAAAAGATTAGAGCTAAAGGCTCCTACAATAAAAATGCTGTTACTGGCTTGTGATACTGTGGATGTCTTTGGTCTTGGCAGAGAAAGTGCAGTCTGTGTCTACATTGGTGGCGAATCTGATAAATCCTTAAAAGTCCACCGTGGTCCCCAGACAGTTAGCAGGTAATGTGAAAAAAAAAAAAAAAAAAAGATTATTAGAAGTTGGTGGATAATGTGTCCCTTTCTTTTTTTTTTTTTTTTTTTTTTTTTTTTTTGTCCAGTTTTAACACCACTCGGAAATGGACAAATGCAGGGTTTTGATTCGGTTTTACTGGTAAAATGAACGTAGGCTTTCCAAACAATCAGCTTTTCTCTACTTGAAGCTTTTTGGCCCCCGGCCCTGCCTTTAATGGTGAAATTAAGTCTTTGTTTCTGTTAATAACGAGTGTGAAACTGTGTGAGTATTTTTATTTTATTTGAATATCTTCTTCACGCTGCTTTAATTCATGCAGACTGGTTGGCGCTCTCGAGGCGAGCTTAATAAAGCGCATTAGCAGGGCTCAGCAGAACTGTGAAATGGTTGCTTTCCTCCTGCTCAGGTCCAGCATCACCTCCTTCTCTTGAACGTGAAATGAACCGTTTCGGCTTAGTGTTGAACACGTCAAACTTTATTCAGGCTTTTTTTTTTTTTTGCTTTAGAAAGAGGTTAGCGTAAAAAATGGAGATAAAAAAAAAATCACAAAATACTTCATTTATGAGTGAATTCAGCTTTTTTTTTAATTATCGCGGCATTCGACAAAGACAGTGTGGAAATATATCCGCTTTGGGACGCTAAGATGCGATTTTTTATTTATTTTTTTTTGAAGAAGGAAAGATGCAAAATTATTTTTTTATACCATCTAAACTGGAAAAAAGCTCAGCTGTTCTATTGTCTCATTTGATAACATTTGAACATCACGTCCCATCAACCTTTTTAGCTGCGCCAATCAGAAATTTTGTGGCTTAAATTCAATTTTCAGCTTTTGTAAAACTTTCATCTTGCTAACACCAGATCAACACTTAAACAAACAAAAAAAAAGAAAAACCCACAAATGCAACTTTGCTACATTAGGTTCACCTTCCTGTTATCTATTCAAAATCTGGCTCTTTCTCGCCTGCTGGGTTAACCATAGACATGCCTTTTGTTTTGCTTTGGTTCTTACGCAAACAACTTCTACACCAAAGGTTGTCGCGGTTACCGTGATCTCGTAGCACTTGGCACGATGCGTTTACTGCTCGAACGTCATCAATCCGAGTCAATTCTTTTGTCACTTTTATTTCATGTTGCTTTCCAGGGAATACAGTCGTTCATTACAGATTATTTTTAGATGTACGGGAATTTTGCTGACACATATGTACTTAACATTAGATATATGCACGAAGCTTATCTTTTACCAATTTCTATGTTCCAGTTTTTGTAATGACGAGCTACGACGACATTCATATGCCGTTTTCACGAACCTCCAAATCTTTCCAAGCGGCACCGTACAGGGGCTGATCTTCAGGCCGCCGGTACTTCCTGTGGAGTACATCGCGTCATAAAAGTCTGGCCTTTCCCTAAGCGAATCCTAATTGGAGGTTGTCGTCCCTCCTCTGTCCGTTGCAGTCTCGTCCATGGCTTCCTGTCCGACGCGTTCAATTTGACATTTCGGGAAAAAATCCGAACCCTAAGCTTGACCTTTCCAGCCTAGGGTTTGCTGCGTTAAAAAAAACAAAAACAAAACAAAACAAAAAAAAAAAGCGACACACTATCTCTAGAGCAATTGCTGCAAGTAAACACGGCAGAGAAAAACTATTAATTAGCAGAACTGTTGACTGTTGAACATCAGAGGACAAAACTCTGAAAGCGTGAGCGTTTCGCGGCTTTCATCTCAGTCGGGCCGAACAAAATCAAAGGTGTGTCGAGGCTCGCGACTGACGCAAAGGACGCGCACCAAAACAAATTAAACCGGGGAAAAAATCAGAGTCATTCTCAACTCCTTTCCCCCCCCCCGCTTCCCCTCCATCTTTGTTTGATTAATGATAGCTATCTGGAGTCCCGAACAAAGGTGCAGTTGTTGTTTCTACATAATTTACCAAGATGCAACGTTTGGGACTTGACTGATTTTTTTTTTTTTTTTTCCTCCGTATTTTTCATCTCATGCTCAGGGGAACGCTTTCTCCTTTGTGTGATTTAATTAGCCTAATCAACTCTCAGCAGCAAGAAGGTCGCCCACTCTCATGATTCTGCTTGGTTTGATGCAACAAAACAAGAGTTCGAAAAAAAAAAAATGTGAACGTGGGTCCGGCGAGACAAAACATGTCAAATTGTTTTCAAGTTTTTTCATTCCTGTTAATATTGATGGTACAAAAAACACAACTTTTCAATTATACTTTTTTTTAATTTTATTTTAACGAGCCGTATCTATATTTACTGCGGAGAACGTGTGCTTGAAAAGCTACCTCATGCAAAACAAACCGGTCCTGAATTACCATGGCAACGTGGTCGGAAAACTTTTTTTTTTTTTTTTTTTTTTTTTTTTTTTTTTTTCTTACAGGACGTGGACTACGGAGGACGGAGTAACGCTGTAAGATAGTCAAACATGCATCGGAAAAACGAAGGAGGAATCTCTATTGTGCAAAGTCCTCGGCGTTCATCAGCCTCCACCGGCTGCTCTGTTGTCTCCTTAATCTTCCGTGCTGAGGATCTCTGATGGCCGCGGGCGTGCAGCGGCGGCCGCTACGCCACACATCAATATTTAGTGTCATACCTGACAGCATTGCTACTGGTTTATATGCGCTATAAGCTATGATGGTGCAGCTGTCTCGGGTTAAAAATTGAGGGCCGGTACTCATCCTGCTTGCAAAGAGGAAGAAAGGGGGGGAAAAGGGAAAAAAAAAAAAGAATTAAAACACGAGAGAATGGAAGTTGTCTCCTGAAGGAGCGCTCTTTCCACTCTAACTGACAATTTGCTATTTATTTGTTCACTCTCCCGCACATTGTTAGTGTCTTTTGGCTACTTCGGGTTTCCATAACATTGCTCTGCCATGAGAGTTCAGTGTAGCTACATGTTGGACCAGAAACGTTTGCTGTATGGTTCTTTGAGAAACCGCTGTTGAGCCGATACCAACGTCAGAGGAGAGAACAGCGACTGTATTGTTTCGTCTGAACTGTTCGCACGAGGGTTAGGACAAAACGATGAGGTCGCAGGCCACGTCCTGCAATCCCGGCAGCGTCCCCCGAAAGCCTCCATCATCACTTCGGTAGTCGCGTAGAAAGTTGTTCTCGCCGCTCAGAAAATAATCCTGGAGCATTGCGACTATTTCTAGCGCCGTGAACAGAAACTGCGCTAATTGCCAGATTGGCTCTGAGGATCGGAAATCATGGCAGATCTTTCGGTGAAACAAATTCGCCGTTTTTTTGTTTTTTTTTTGTTGTTGTTTTTTTTTTTGTAACAAAGCGGTAACTACATCCAGTTAACACTAAATACCTGGTGAAACCAGCGCCGTGCTCACGCTTTTCCCACCTGTGTGCCCCTTCTCTGAACCAAGCCTTATTACAAGCTTTGACTTTGTCGCAGTTTCCTGAAACTCTACTCCTGCACCGGGAGAATAGGCTGAATGCCAACGCAACACGGCAGACAAAATGTCTGTGAGGCTTTTTTTTTTTTTTTTTTTACCTTTCTGACCAAAGATGAAGGTTACAGTTAACTGCACTTCATCGCGCTCTCCCGAGCAACGTGCCGTGTCATAAAGTCCGAATTTTGATCGTCGTCGCACTTCCTCTTCGGCGCCTTAAAAGTCTAAAACAAACGAGGCTTTTGTCAGCGGAGCCGCGGCGGGCTCAGCAGAAGTCCAATAAATAATTGTTTAGATAAAACGGATGAATAAATAAATTGGGGAAAAAAAAAAAGAAAAAAAAATCCCACGCTTCCTAATTGGCATGTTGAGGCATGTCTTTTGTATGTCAACGTGACACGGAGAGAACTCGTAGTTTTTGTTTTTTTTTTGTTCACAAAATTCTTTCTGGTGCTGAGGCTGATTTTAAATGACTTCTTTTTTTTTTTTTTTTTTTTTTTTTTTAGCTTTGCTTTGACATATCTGACAACAGATACTAAGGGAAGATATTTTCTTGTTTTTTTTTACCCGTCTTATTTCTAGAATCATTATTGTCACCTCCTGTGATTATCACCACAGCATCATCATCACGTGGTTGTGTCAGATTTAAGTGAATTAAGTATTACATATATATATATTGCAAGTAGAAGGAAATGTTTCCTCCCCGAAATGGGGGGAAAAAAAAGTTAGCTGAAGTGAAGTCGGTGAGGAGTTGGTATGCAGACAACATCAGGAGTCGCTCTGTGATGTTGCTGTGTGAGTGTGTGACTCGTCTATCTGGGCTCCATCAAGGCGTTCGGTGCTGCCTCGCCGTTTACACTGCCATAACAAGATAACAAGGGGCCCCCTTGACTCCAGCCTCCCACAGGCTTCGCTGCTGACAGTTCTTTTTTTTTTTTTTTTTTTTTTCCCAAAGTTTTCAGCAAAACATTTCCTCCTTTGTCGTAAACTGTGGAGGATAGCGTGGAATTCATGAAATACTCGGTCGGCGTTGTAATGATAAGATGAAGCCACGTGTTGACTGAGTGTGTCGTGGAAAACGTTTCAACAGAGGAGCTGAGAGAGAGAGAGAGAGAGCACAATATTTCATTTATCACAAATAAAAAGATTTGTGCATATCTTGTTTGCAGATTTGGAGGTCGCCGGAGTGAACGCAAGCTTCAGAGAGGGGAGTCTTCCCCTGCAATTCTCCCACTTAGTTCCTTCAGACTAGCCAGCAGCAATTAGCAAACACCTGGCGGAGCGGCACATCATTATACGAGCTATGTAGCAGTTTTATTTCAACTGACGTTAACATAACTACTTGTCCGCACAACAAAGTGGAAAATATATAACACTGCCCCTTTAAATACCTTCTTTTATTTCAAGTCACAACCACAACTTTTACTGTATTTTAGTGTGAAAGATCAAATCAAAGCTGTTCCTGCCCCAGTTCTCAAACTATGTTGCTGAAAAGCAACTCCGCAGCATGATGCTGCCACTACCGTGGTACCAGCTCAGTGCAGAGGCAGCAAGAGGCACATTAATAACGGATCATGTTCCGTCTCTGCAGAGCTTCTCAACAGCCGTTGCTCCTGACAGTTGGACCAGAAATGTGCCATTGTTCCCAACTTATCGAACGCTCACAGGATACATGCAGAACACGAGCCATCCCTCTGGGGGCTTCACAGCCTGACCTCTTGTGCTGGGATTTCTGCTTTCCTTCTCTCGTATATTTTACTCGACGAAAGGCATCTTTTTTTTCTCTCTTTCTCCTCGCCTCCCTTTCTTTTCCCTTGCTCTGTGGGCTCTAAATCCCTCATGCGGTAATGGGGGGGGGGGGCTTTTGCTGCATTTCACACTTCATCACTCGCGGAAAATTACGGTCCGCTCCGAGCGCACGAGGCTCGGAGAGCAGATAGGGGGACGCCGCTGCGGGGCTTTTCGGAGAGATCCGTTGACTTTTAATTGCTCTTTGAACCTTGCAGGTGGATCTCCCCCGCCCCGTTAGAGCTCACACGGCTGAACACCGCTTGCTCCGAATGCACTGGTTTGGGATACGGATAATAAGAGGCGGCACAGACGGAGCCCAGAAAAGAGAAGCAAGGTGTTTCACAGTGAGAGGTGCTCGGGTTTTCATTTTTTTTTTTTTTTTTTTGCAAGGAGCTTGTAATGTCAATCGGACATGCTAAGTGGGTTCCTCCGAACAAAGTGACCTCGGTGATCCCATCTCTCATTTTTGTTGTCAATATTAGGGTGGTGGTGGAGGAGGAGGGGTGGAGGAGGGGGGTCGGCTGCCATAACAGCCGAGGCAGAGGCTCTCCATCACCTGCTCGACGTTGCAAAGCAGCGGCGCCTCTCATCGCGCGCCCGGCACAATAAATATTGCACCCGCTTTGCGATGATCCTCCTGCTTGCATCTGCCACGCCGTCTGCTTCTATTTGCGTCTCGCTGGTACAGTCACACCACGGGGCTTTCATGAATCCTGAACTGGCGTTCACGTCTTACTGTTTCAGGTGACTGTTCGCTTCTATTTTTAGGATCTGAGCCACGGTATGGGCCATAATTAGGATTCGTTTTTAAAAGAAAGAAAAAAAAAAACAACAAAAAAAACCCCCCAGATCCATAAGACCGCGCGGCACGTCTGAATTGGGTTACTCTAACCTGATTTGGACTGTTAACACAATTGGGTCTGGCATTACACGGAGGCCGCCATATTGAAGTGAGGCACAAATAGCTACGGCGGCTTCAGAGGCATCCAAAAATACATTAGCGTTAGCATTAGTTGGCGCAAGGCTGCAAGAGATGCGGCAACGGCGACAGTCGTGCCTTCCACAGCTCGACGCGCGAATCTGCTGATCACTGTTTGAGCCGATAAATAACCATGACAACAGAATCAATGCGGTCTGACATCCTTGCGGGTAATATTAACAGTCGAGGCTGTGGTTTCACAATTAGGGATTAAATGCTGTTTAATCACTCGATTTCTCCGCTCGGACGCATCCAGCCGCGTGATGAAGTGCTTCTGAACCGCCGCATGCGTCTTGATCCGGGGCGACGGCGCTCACTGTGTCACCGCGCTTCCGCATGCCGCGACTTTAACTTGGCAACAACCGGCGCTGCGGAGAGACTGATGTTCATGGGAGACGGCTATGATTTCTGGTCGGACTCTAAAAGCACGCTTTATGGATTTCGTTTTGCTTTTTCTTTGATTAGTGTGCGAGAGCAATCTCTCTGACATGCCATCGCTGTTTGTCACCGTTATGTTCCGCAGTGTTTTGTTCGCTGACTGATCAAGAAGAAACCAGTTCGATTACAGCCTCATGTGACGACTTTTAACGGAGGGAAGCATTTATTGTCTTCCTTCTGGGATAATCAATGAACTATTGTAAAAAAAAAAATTAAATTAAATTAAATCTCATTAGATGAGAATAGCTCCAATGTTTAGTTGCAGATCTAAGAATCATTGAAATAAATAAAAAAAAATGAATAAATAAAAATTTGTCTGCCTGGTAAACAAAGTAATAACTCTCCGGGGATTCATTTTATATCTTCCATAGTGTCTGCCTGACATTATATCCTAGTTGCAAGATTTTCACAATATGCAAATATATCTGTTTTATAAAACAAAGTATAATGGGTGAAGCTGAAAGTTGTCTGCGGTTACGGAACGCGTCAGTAACTCCACCGCAATTTGTCCGGGAAGTTTTCCTGCCTTGAACACACAATTTGAAAAGCAACTGGCTCCTAACATTTACATAGCAAATACAAGAAGAGCAAGATTTAGAGCAAGAGTTGTGTTCCCAAGTCCATCACTGATTATGACAACAGCACGTCTGCTGGTCTTGTTGGTGTTAATTCATAAAGTGAGAGCGGTAAACTTGTTGGTATGAGGTCAGAAACTCCTGGCCTTTCTTGTATGGAAATTAGCTTGGCCCCCTTTCTGCCAAGCTGTCTCTCCCCCTTTGACAGCTGGAAGTTGGCACCGGTTGTCTTGAAGCCCTAAAACGGAAAATGGGGGGGGGGGTATGGACAAAGAACGGACGGAAGGTGGTCAGGCTTTCTTTGAAAAGGTGAGGCAAAAAAAAAAAAAAAAAATACAGGGTACATCTTGTACATGTCATCAGTTTACCACATTTAGACGACATTTAGACATGCACAGACACGTAATTGTAGTTCAGGGCAATCAAAAGACCATTTACCCAACTCTCTTGCTCTGGAGTCGCTGCAGAAAGCTCTGAAGAGAAGCCCTGCGAGAACAAATAAACCCCAAGCTTCTTTAAAGCCAAGACTCCGGCAGACTGTGGCTGTCCAAACACATCACCTTGTGATCACCTGCCTTAGAATTTATGAGAAGCTCCACAACACAATTCCCCCCCAAAAAAAGGGGAAAAAAAAAAAACAACCGAAGAAGAAGAAAAAGAAGCATGTGTTCATGTGTAAACCCCCCCAGGTCGGTTCTGTTATCTTTAGTTTGAGGGGGAAACGTGAAACTGTCCACCTTAACTCTGACGAGCCTGGGAGTGAGAGTCCTGGGCCGGCTTGACTGACAGCTCCCAAATTATATGATGCGTTTCGTCTGTACTCCGCCGAGCACATGGCAAACTCTGAATCAATAGCAGCGCTATCGCTGATGGAAACTGAATACGGAGTCTGAACGACGGGCACGCAGCCAGCCTCCCCCTCCTCATAAGGAGCATTTTTTTTTTCCCCCCCGTTGCTTATCTCAGGTAGTTTACTGCCTGGCGGATATTTGAACAGTCGTGGCTAAGAGAGTAAAAGTTTGTTTGGATGTGCACAAAAAAAAAGAAAAAAAGATGGCGCCTCAGAAATTGTCAGTGAGATGAAAGCGAGAGAGATGATGGGGCCCCACAGATGGAATTGTCTTCAAAGCACGGAGTCGGCAGTCTTTTAAAGTGATATAACTCTCGCGGAGCATTTTTATGCGCCCGTGCACTCGGCTCGATCTGACACGGAGAAGAGGTTTGACATTTACTACCAAGCGTCATCCGGGAGGACTCGCCGTCGCAAGCGGCCGTGTCGCGGGTTCAAACCGCCGGGACGAAATGAGGCGACGTCTCCTGCCGCGTTCAAACACCGCCGGACGTAAAGGACAGCGTAGAGCCCCGCATTTCACCGGCCCGCTGCCGGCCGTGCTGCTTCGTCAGCTGGAATCCGGCCCGCAGAGGGGAACTGGACAGAAAGTGCTGTCTTAATTAAAGAAGGGGAATAACCGCTGCAGCTATTTACACCTAATTCTGACATAAATCTGCAGTTATCGCACTGATGAGACTGTCTCTCCCCTTCGCCCCCCAATTTAGGACATACCCGAGAGCTTTTCCTTAATAAGCAGTCCTCCTGATTAAGCCAAGGCAGGAGTCTCTTTCTGGCGGAGGGGAAAAAGCATATGAGGTGCTGAATTTACCTAGAGGGGAATGCCATCATGGATATTGAGGTGGTTTGCACTTTATCATCTGAAGCGTGGCTGGAGGTTGGAACTACCTTACTGGGTGTGGATTTGCTGTGTCTGAAGGGCTTTAGCCCAGCGATGCAGGGATGCTATGAGCATCTCAACCAGAGTTTCTACCTCTGGTAGTTAGTGAGTTGTTTCTTTTTCCTCCATTGGTGCCACACTGGTTTTCATTCCCTTTTGTAATGCCTGTCTCTCTCGGCTGGGCGGACATGCGTGGCAAATATCTCTGCCAGCGGGGTTGTCGGGGATAAATGACGGGGTGAGGGTGAAGAAGGTGATCTGTTCATCACGATGGAGAGGATCAGCACTGAAAACACACATCACCGGCCGGAACTGAAAGGATTTCGCCGGAGCCGTTGGGCAACAGCTGATTGTCGAAGACTTGGGTTGTTGCTACGTCGAAGGCTCTCCGTCAGCGACATTCAGGGTGTCGCGAGACTCGTTTCCTCGTGACAAAACACAAAGGCGGCAAGCCACGCCGCCGAAGCTTTGAGGCTCATCTGGATTCCTCTGGGTCTCATCAACACCTTACTTCACTTTGTCATAAGCTGGCTCTCAGCTGGCATACGCGAGGATTACTGAGAGGCAAATCACTCACGTGACGTGACAAGTGCTCGTCTCGTCACGTGTCGTATTCGTTGGCTTGCATTGTGCAGCGTGGAGGTTAGGCCTAAAAGTTCCCATGCACTCATTGTCACGGACATCCACTTTGGGCTTTTACTGAAGCATTTGAGCTGTTTCTTTTGGGGTATTGCAAAAGGAAACGACAATGAAATGTAAAATAAAGTATTGGATTAAACAAACGTACAACCCCTAAAATGCAGCTTATTGCCTCTTAACAAGTTAACATTGTATTAAGCTGCCACTATCAGAATTGGTTGAACTCCATCAAACTCGTCTTCTTGGCACTGACATGGCTTTTAAGCACATCCACTCTCAGATTAAATAAAGTTTCCAAACTCAACCCAGAAGCTCAAGTGCATCATAAACTACAAAATGCCAGAGCGCAAGCGCTGTTGTCCAAGATCAACATAAACTGGAGGGGAGTTTCAATGGCCAAGAAAGAAAAAAAAAAAAAAACAAACAACACAACTGACACTTTCACGCTCGAATTAAATTTGTAACTACTCACAAGAACAAGCCCGATGTCGTCTGGAGGAAAGGTTTGTGGAGACGCACGCCTGGAAGAGTTCAGCGGAGGCTGAGCGATCTTCAAAAGCAGAGCATTTGCTTGGAAACGTACCAATTTAAAGGAACTCTGCCGCTTCAGATAATAATAGTCATCAAATATTCAAGCAGAACGATTCACGGATGACGCTTCTTTGCAATCCTCTCAGGGCCTTTGAGCAAAACACCAATTAGGACGCTTTGAGAGTTCTTCGTGGTCCAGACCAGCTCCTGGCTGTTCCCCTCACAATCCCGAAATTCAAATGACAACGCTTGTGAAATGAGCGTCCGACGAGCTGCACCGGGTCCACCCGTAAAAACATATCGAGCGTCATATCCTCCCACATCTTTACGTGCGCGTATGCAAACATGACCTCCACCGTTTCCCCAGTAAGGTCGGCGCTGTCGTAAATAATGAAAAAGAGCCTTCACAAACATCATCAGTCACGTCGCCCTGATGTGCAGATTGTAAATCAACATGATTTATGGAAGATGATATCTCCAATGTAAGATCTTTTCTTTTCACGGATTTTTTTGTATTTCATTTTATTTTTTCAAAACCCACCGGCGCGGGAACTGTTCCTTCTGAGGAGCGGCTTTTGCAGACGGTTCAGGTTGGAAATTGCGCGGTCATGATGAAATGTTCAAGCTGTGACGGACAGGCACCTTTCACTGAGCTAATCAGAAAACTCCCAACAAGATGTCTCCTCCTGCACCAGGCTCCTTGGCAGCGAGCGATTGTAACTCGAAGGTTATAAATACGACAGTGTCAAACAAAACAAATGCAATTACGTCACTGAAACATGATTCACACCCTCAAGTGAAACTGATGCTGAAACAGACACTTTTAACCGCAGTCGCACACTTCAACCGGTGCTTCTGGGGTTTAGGTGGGACTAATGTTTCCATAATTAAAATAAAAGGTTTAACAAATGATTTGTTGTTTTATCAGTATTTTCTCTTTATAAGGACAGAGGTAACGATTTAGCTTAGTGCCGGGAGAGAAAACTGTGGTTCAGATACCAACTTCAGCTCCAGCAGCAGCGTGTGTTTACGCTGCACTCAGTAAAAAAAAAAAAAAACTGTTGATTTAATTCAATGAATGTAAACAGGTCTTAATAATAGATTGAATAGAAATTGTTGTTGGTCAACATATTTTTATTTAGGATTTATTGTTAAGATTGCAGGTGTTGATTAAATCCCAATCAGATTTATAGCAAAGAAAACAAAAATGACTGCAAACCCATCTCACAATTTAGGCTTTGACCCAAACATATTCAAAAGAATCTCCCTTCTCTGCTGCAAAATGGATGCAGGAGCTTAACCTTTTTAAAGTGCTTGCAGTCTGACTGCTGCCATGTAAAATCCCAAGTAATTAAGATAATACATTGAAACCAAAGCTATCTTTGATGTCATGGTTCACTGAAGACACAGCCATGATTCTCTCCTGAAATCTTTCGGTTCTCGTCTAGAATTAAGACTGAAGAGGGGAAAAAAAAAAAACAACAAACAAACAAAAAAAAAAACAAAACAAAAGAAAAACTCAACACATCCTCGTTTCCAGCTTCATTTCATCCTCGTGATAACTGTGGAAGCGTCTCCAGCCCCGGACTCCTCTGAGCCGGTGCGAGTGCTCCGGGGGGGATAAGATCATGAGAAGCCAGCGTGTCTGCGGGTTCGCTGGTGTGTGGGACCGAGCATCCGGGTGCCATGTGGCACCGAGCGACTCGGCCGCCGCTCTGCCAAGAGATAAGGACACGGCGCGAAGCGGCTCGCTGCGTCAGCCTCCGGCAGGGGCGTCGAACTCGCCCTCGTTTTGGGCCAAATCGATGATGCGAGTGTTGGTTTTGAAGGACATGTATGTGTTGTTTAAACCCACTGCACATCCATAAATAGCTGTTTGCTCCTGCGTTTCTTAAAGTGGAATCACATCGAACACCTTTTCACACTGGTCAGGGTTTTGTGACGGTATTCTTTTTTTGTGTGTGTGTGTGTGTGTGTGTGTGTTTTTTGGCCATCAAAATCACAGAAATATTAGACAGGAATTTTTTATGATATCTGCTAATGAGTGACGGCGGACGTGACTTTTTATTAATCAAAACATCTGCAGACTTTGTGTGAATTTTGTGGATTTGCTGAAACGCTAGAGCGACTTATCGCCGGGGGGCCACATTTGGCCCCCCGGCGCCTTGAGTTTGACACACATGGCCCTTGAGGATCCGACCTCGGACGTCCCTCCCTCTTTCTGGACGCAGCGCGAGCGAGAGGTCGCTGGAAGAGCCGATTGCTTTGGTTATGCAAGGGGCTTAGCAATCTAAAGCGCTTTGCGTCATGACACCACAATTAGAGAAGACGCCTCTAAGTCTCCCATTTCAGATCAGTTCACACGTGAAAGACCGAGAGCGACCGGAGTTAAACGTGTTAGACTGTTGTGCTGACTGGATGCATTTCCTACAGAAGGGGCGTTTGCCAGTGATATGTTGGCAGCAGTCATTAAGCAAGTCTGCAACAATAGGGCAGTGCCTGCTGGGAAGTGTAGGCGGAGGCTGGCATATGCTTGTTGGCGCTCAGGTTTTTTTTTTTTTTTTTTCTCCTTCTGCTTTTTGCCTCAGTGGCGCTTACCCCTGTTTTTGGCTGGCCTGACTCGAGGGAACGTAGCTGAGATAATCCCGGTGCCACGGCGGCGTTTTGGGACGGTCGCGCTGCAGGGCGAACTGGTCGCTGTGGTTACGTTGTCACGTCGATTGTCTGGGTGTTGCTGCGAGTAAACTCAGGTTTGCTTTTACTTGATCAGAGATTGTAGATGTTTGCAAATTATATCCAGCCGTCGACTACCTGGGACATCGATGTATATAATCAAGAAAAGGTGGACAAAAAAAAAAAAAAAAAATCTTTGGGTCTTGTGAAGTCTTAAGATGACTTGGATAAGATGAGCACATTTTCATATTTGGGATCACTACGTCAAGGCAGCATTAGTGTGGTTGCTGACTTGCACACCTGCATATATTTCAGGATGTTTTGGTGCCTTCAGCCAATCAGAATGAGTGTAAACATGATGTAGCGTGTTCAAAAAAAAAAAAGTTGTCCAATCGCTCAAATCACGCCCAAAGCCGCCATTTTTGACTTTATTTGCAGCTGCAGCGAAATTGCTACAATTTTATCTTCGGTTTGCGACCTCTTGTTGTAGACAACAGAGTCATGTACAATAAAACAAACTGAAAAATATCTGTCGTGATTCGAACGCAACACTGCAAAACCACGAAGTCCCACCGAGTCGCTTTGGTCCGGTTTCTAGCTCAAATATGCGAGTGCGTTTGAAATAAGACGAAACTAACTTACAAGTCACTTTTTAGCAAGATATAGGAATTTGTTTTAATACTGATGTCTTCTTTCAAGTGCACCAGCTTATTTGCCCATGAAATTAGACCAAAACTACTTGGTAAGATTTTGTGGTTTTTTTGCAGTGAATTCATAGGAATCCTAACCTCTTTGTCCACACAAATTTCCTCAAGCAACGCCTTTCCTCCCAAGTATTTGATCCCATGAACAATTAAAAAAAATAAAAAAAACCCAAAAACTTTTTCCTCAAAACGAGACGCGGCCCAACTTACCCCCCAGCCTTCCCCACTCTTCGCCAATCTGCTGACGCTTCACGTCGTCAGACGAGCCGACGTCACGAAAGAAGACAGACGGATCAGAAATATGCCGCTCCTTCGGGCGGAGGACCCCCTGCTGCTCCTCTTTCCGGTTCAGCGTGTCAAACTTGAAGCGTTTCGTCAACTGAACAAACTCCACTTTAACCTCGGTGCTCTTTAAAGCCGCTCTCTCCCCGTGAGGAGATTTACGTTTAAACGTGTTGCTCATTGGCAGCGTGTGCCGCCGACCCATTGTTTTGTACCTGCTGTATAATTACTGGCGGCATAATCACTGTGTGGGTTTTTTTTTTTTTTTTTTTTTGTGAAGAATGTCACAGGCTTAACAACATCGGCTTCCAGCGCAGAGCGCATAAAGGCCCAGTAGAAGTCTGGAACGCGTTTTGAGTGACAGCCACTGAAAACACACCCGGTTCCCCCTCATCCCCCACAAACACACAAACACACACACACACTTCAAAATCCCCTCCGGACGCCGCCCGGCTGCCTCGTGCACACAGCCGCTCAAATCCCACCTGATGATGCCGATTGTCGCACTGACAGCTGTCATCAAGTCATCCGTGTTCGCCGTTTGGTTTGTTTTTCAAAATTAGCGAGTGGATTTTTGTTGTTGTTGTTGTTGTTTTGTTTGTTTGTTTTTCCTCTGCTGGAAATAAGAAAAAAAAAAAAAAAAAAAAAAAAAAAGGAGGAGGAGGAGAGAATAGTCCACCCGCAAGGGAGCGAGTTGAGCTCGTGTTGCTGGAAACGCTGACAGGCGGTCTCGATTTTGACGTTTCGCCGCATGGCAGATGCGGAAGTTCTGAGAGTTTTGGGGTTTCGGAGCTTCGAAACACAGCTTTAATCCGCTGTGTTTTGCTGTACATCGTGTAAACTCCCAGCTGTTGTGTGTGAATTAATCTGGCGCTCTGTACAAACACAGCTTCCTATCCTCCAGCTACTTGACACTAAATTTAGAGAGAAGCGCTTTATTGCACAAGCAGGAGCAAAAAGTTCTATTTCTGAAACTGTTGCCTCGCGGACCCCTTGAAAATGGCTTTCGAAATCTGAAAAGTGTGGCGGACATTTCTATTTTTTTTTTTTTTTTTTTTTTTTTTTTTACTTTTAGGCGCACTTTCTCTGATACCCCCAAACAGAGTATAGTGGAACCGATCACCTTCAAACGTTACCAAGTTAGTAAATGGCAGTATGTCCAATATCCCATTAGCAACAGCAGCGAAAGTCGGTTTCACAAATTTAAAGGCAAACCAGACTTTTAAAATTTTTTTCTTTAAAAAAAAAAAAAAAAAGAAAGAAAACCGTGTATCCTTCTTTCTCCACGTCCTTGTAGTCACAATAATGCAATCATTTCTGTTGGTCCATCACATAAAATCCGATTAAAATACAAAGACGCGTTGAGAAAGTCCAAGTTGGGGTTGATATTTCAAGGCACAATTGGTGTAATTTTGGCTCAAAACCAAAAAAAGAAACAGTCTAAATAAAGTGTGGCTGTCAGCAGAGGGGCTGCATCTTATGTCGCACCTGTGTGTGTGCGTGTGTGCGTGTGCGTGTGCGTGCGTGTGTGTGTGTTCAACGTCAAAAACTAGCAGTCCTCAGCTGCATGGGAAAACGGCAAAAACAATCATCTCTCGAAATTAGAGCAGCATTATGTCAATGACTCGGGCTTATCGCCGGCCATAAAACACGGCTTAAGTGGAGCCGGTGGAGTAATCAGCTAATGTTCTGAAACCAAACAAACTGTAATTTTAAATGGGCTGACGGAGCCGGAGGGCGGAGGCGTGTCACTCCGTGAATCACTCTGCTCTCCCGCTCCGGATCGCCGTAGCGGGAGCTGGAGCAGGGCGGGGCGACTCTGTGGCGCTAACGGAGGCTAAAAGACTCCAGCGCTAGCGGCGCAGAGACTCGGGGAAAGTGAGATGGTTTCTGTGTGAGGCACAAACAGGCTGAGGTGAGGAGCAGACCGGCCTGAATTATTGAAAACTGTCTCCGGCAGCCAATCGCACCCCTTCCCCCTCCCCTGGTGGAGAAACCCTGCCGCAATGAGCTTCGTCTGTTTCACTCTCGCCGTCTTATTTCGGCTTCGTGTTTCTCCCACCAAAATCTGCCGAGCTAATTGGAGCCTTACCAGTTGTTGGTCATTTATTGAAGCTGATCTTTTGCACACGCGCAGGTCAAGACCTTCCGGAGAATGCTTCTGCTGAATTTTCATTCAACCTGCAGCATTGGTAAATGGAGACCATGCTCCCCTCCACCGCTGTAAAGTTTTGGACCAACGTTTGAAAAGTTTGCAAAGCCCTAGAACCGCGACTGGACGATTTTAACCTTTCATCGGCCTCCTGAAGTCATGTTTTCCCAATAAAAACAAATCATCAGTCCCAGGAAACACAAGCAGTCCTCATACTTCGCCGTTGCACTTTTCTTGCCAGCTTACAACACTGGGTTGCCGGTTAGAAACCTTGAATATTTTATTGTCTGGCCAGTACCTGAGCTCGACATATCGATTCCATCTCGTGTCCAGCTGGATCTCCGCACCAAGTCGGTGATCAATTTAATATCATCGTGTCCCCGAAAGCGTGTTCCTACGAGCGACTTGATATTTGGAGGTTTATTAAATCGGATAGATTGGCTGCCACGTTCCCATTATGAGGCTGAAGCGGGGAGGAGATCTGGCAGGGCCGAATCGTCTTTCTGCCAACAGACTCTCTCTGGTGGTTTGAGCCTGAAGCCGTCGCACAGACGACGCCGAGCCAGCGAGACAAGACAGCTCTGACTGCGCGCGTCAGCCCGAATAACCCCTCCTGCTTTGGTGGACGAGAGGAACTCCCACTTTTCGTTCTGGACGGTAAACGATTAATTAGCATTTGAGAAAAGTAAAAAAAATAAATAAATAAAAATAAAGAGAGTCGGGAGACATTTGCTACACACACAAACGAAGAAAGCGCAGCGCTGCCAGTTCTGACAGCGTCTTCATTAGTCTGTGTGCCGTACAGCAGGATGGACGGAAATTGGCAAAACAGATTAGGAAAACAATATGTGGATTTTTATAGTTGCTTTCCAAATGAGAGAGCTGAATCTCTCCTGTTTTTTGAATTTGCTGTAGCCATTTGGTTTTCTCTTAAAAAAAAAAAAAAGACAAACAACAAAAAAAAACTTGGCTTAATTCTGTTGGACTTTAATGGCTTTTTCCTTGACATTCATGTTGTGCCCATACACAACCTCAACCCTGATCTACTTATTTTTCCCATATAGTTAATCACTTTGATTAATTAAGTTAAACACCTTGTCTGCAGTTGGCATGGACATTCAAGAACAAACTATGTTCTGTTGCATTGCATCTCTCTTACTGTTTTTTTTTTTGTTTCACTTCTTTATATTATGTAATAATATTATAATACCTTGCTGTTTTTGTAAATATCTACATTCAAATGATAACTACGGGATGAACAGGTTAAACTTTCTCCTTTTTTTTTTTTTTTTTTTTTTTATTGGTCCGACCCATTGATGTTGAATACAAGCAGACAGATGAAAGACACTTTTGGCTGTTGCGGCATCCAAATTTGGTTTTTGGGTCTACGGAACCATAAAGTCCGTTAAAAAGATAAAGAAATGAAATTGGAAAAAAAAAGTTTTGAAAGTTAAATAAGGATGTAAAAAACTTTCAGCAGTTTAATTATTTTTTTTTTCTGTTTTAAAACAATTTTTCAGCTGCAAAATATTTCTTTTCAGTTTTTTTTTTTTTTATTTTTGGCACCAATTTAGCTCCATATTGCTCCAAAGTAGGAGAATAACTGCTGAAAAACTTTGCATTTGGAAAATGATGTATCTGCTTGTTGGTTCTCGTTGGTCCTCCAGCGGTCAGTCGTGTGAACATCAGTTCCCGACTGACCTGGGAAAAAAAACCGTGGCGATCAGTTTTACATCCGATTGCTGGTTGTATCAGAATCCTATTTATGTCAAATCTAGCTATGATAAACAACTGCAAAGCAATACAGTTGCTAAATCCAGTCAGGATTACGCCACGTTGAATATGGTTTAAGTCTGAAGACGTCGTGTTCTCAAAAAGCCCGTTGGATCTGGTTTTGGACTCAAAAGTCAAAAATAGTGGTGGAAATGTTTTATTTTCTTTTTCTTAAAAGCATAATATGATTCATAAACATCTTCCTTAAACACATTCGATTCAGCGTAGAAGACACAGACCTCATTTCTGCTCTTATTGTGATGTTTCATACAAAAGAAGACGTCTACTGTCGCTTCCCTACAGTCAAATAAAATGTCAGTCTGAGTGATATTGGCACTGCATTGTAGAAAAAGCTGTTATTTTCAGTGTCTGATTACATGTCTGATCTACAGCTTCCTTTTGTGTGCATGCGTGTGTGTGTGTGATATGTCAGCCAAAAGGCGAAGAATCGGTTCAGATTATCAGAACTCCTCTTTCTTTGTATTATGAATTATTTGAACTCCAGATTTCTCCCCTAAGCATCGGCGCTCACGCACGCTCTCCCCCCGCCGGTGTCAAAAGTAGGCTACCTGAGTGGAGGAGGAGGCGCAGAGCAGTTTGTTGCTGTAGCTGAAATGAGACATGAAGGCTGAAGTCAAACAGGCGGCGGCGGCGGCAACGCGCTTGCCTCGCCGGCGCTTCCCCGGCCCGCATCTGAGAACTGTCGAGGCGTACGCTCCCTGCCATGTTCACCGTTGTGACAGAGCATTTGTAAGCGCCTCCACCCATGGCTTCCACAGCTCTGTCACGTCAGATGAAATCAACTTCCAGGGAGGAGAGGCAAAGGAAGGAGGTGGACAGAAAGGGAGGCGAGGAGAGGGGCTAACGCGGGAGTAAGCGCGCAACTTTATTTATTTAATTTTTATTCCCCCCCTCCCCCCCCCTTTTCCTTTTCTGCTTGACAGGGAGATTTTGAGATGTTGGTGGGACTTGCAACACAGTCGGTGCACCTTAGTTTCATGAATTATTGCGAGCCGCTGTCAGTCACAAGCCAGAAAATAAATAAATAAGTGAAATAAGAAAATCCTGGCGAGCCTCGACTTGCCTCCAGGAGAGAGAGAAAGAGGGTGCCAGACGATGCATGAACGGGTATCCTGGAGGAAAAGGTAAAAAGGCAACCTGGGGGTATAAAAACAATAAACCCTACTTGGAATGTGAGTCCTGGCTTTAAAAGCAAAAAGCCAATCTTTTACAAAAAATGAATAAATAAATAAATTAAATAAATAAAGTCATCAGATTTAATATGGAAAATTCAGAACAGAGCTATGTTGGTTGGTCCCCTCGACCTGAAAAAGGGGGAATTTGTGTCTGTTTCTTGGGTCTCAGATCCTGTCAGACACCAGAGATTACAATAAGTCACACATAATGCAGTTCAAATAAATCTCCCTGCTTATTCTCACCGTCTGATTATGTTCACAGCCGTACAGAGCCACCCCCACGCCTCAATATACCGACGCCGGCAAAGAGATAATAAGCAAACGCGCGAACCAGAAATGGGCTGGGAGCAAGTAAGAATATAAGATTACTCTTTTAATTACAGCGTTATTGCATTTTCAAGTTATTTCTAGAATGCAGCAGAATTTTATAAAAGCGTGTTGAGAGTGAATCGCCGTCCAGTTGACGTAATCTGGATAAGGAAGTTCAGCTGTTGTTTTGAAGTCGAGGCTATAATGTGAACATTTTATGCTTTTGTCTTAAAGTACCGGATGAAGCAGTTCTTGATTTAGTCGTGCACGAGGAGTCAACTAATAAGTTTGAAAAGTAACTTCTGCTTGCCCAGGACTCCACAAGGCGACACGAGAACCTGACAACCGGCTCTGCGTAACGAGCGTGATGTGCGTGTCGTCGCAGCGGACGCTCCAAACGAGCAACCCGGGCTGCAACGTCGCGCATCCGTTCCAAGACGCAGCAGAGAAGTCCGGGTTCCACGGAACCGATCCCAGTATACGCACACCGTGCAGACGGGCGGCGCCGTGAGAGCGAAACGCGCTCTCCTCCGTTTCCCAACTACCTGCTTCCTTCTCTCACGCTCAGACGCACGCCGCACGCGCTTCTCAACACACCGCCATGCATGGCATGATGGGAAACAATGTGACAGCAGCTTAGCACGAGAGTGAGCATCTGCTGTGGATGGATGCACACCATTTATCACCCGGTAAAGGAATCTCTGGGTGATAAATAGCAGCACTTGTGTGTGCGTGCGTGTGTGTAAGAAAGAGGGAGAGAGATCCTGTATGGTTTATATTTTATCATTGCACGTTTATTTTGTCAGCGGTTGACGGCGTAATAAACTTGGACTGCTCTGACAGGTCATGTTGTCCTGCCAGCAAACTCTTGGCTCTGCGTTTGAACAGGAAGTGTCCTCCCACACCGTCGGTGTTACTTTGTGGATATATATGCAAAGTTTTCAGAGCCCTCCTAAAGAATCCCCTTCAAAAACGAAAGCACTAGATTATCTCGGCGACTCTCTCTTTGTCACTGTGACTTGTTTTCACTCCCTTCAATGAGATGTGGATGGTGGCACCAGTGAAAGACGCTCCCTCTCCATCCGGGCCGCTGCTGTGGAGTTCGTGTATGTAGTTGCCAGATTGCTGTTCATTTAAACTGCTAAATATTATTTGTTTCAATAATAACTGTGGTTAGGGTTAGGTTAGGGTTAGCACTGTAATAAAGTGCAAAATCTTTTTACTTTGACTTGTGTCAGAGTTAGGAAAACGAAGAAACTATGAAACTAAAATATATATATATATATATATATATATATATATATATATATATATATTTAAATAAATAAAAGGAAAGTGAAAAGGGGTTTATTCGTAAATCTTAACATAATTATTGTGTTTTAACCTCACCTGTTGGCAATTTATTTGAAGATATCTACAACTTATTAAGTTTCAAAACTTCAGACAATTTTTGGTCCATTGGCTGATCTTTTTTCTTTTCTTTTTGTTTTTCTTTTTTTGAAGAAACGTGTCCACTTCTGTAGATCTGTTGCACTATATGACAATCATCATCATTGTAGCTGTCTAATGCTCTAATGCAGCAATAATGTTGGCAACCCTGCATGACAAGCTGACATCTGGGGCTATTTCCACTAATTTGTATCCGTCCGCAAGTTATTGGCACACGCAGCACCCTAGAAGTTATTGCAGAGGATTTATATGTAAAGCCTCATCAGCAGCGTCGAGTCCTTCTTAATTCCACTAATTAGTATCTCCGTTTGCAAAACAAGAAACAAATGTGATGATGATTCTCCTGCATTGTTTATGCAGCTCGTGACGCCGCGGCGTGAACCCGGCGCGCGCAAACAGGCGCATCCGCGTGAAAGGAAGCGCGCTGGTTAATGAGCAGAACCTTCCCACGGAATCTAACGTGCAAAGTCAACTCTCTCGCGCGGAACCCGTTTCGCGTCCCTGCAGAGGCACATAAATAGTAAGGCGCGAAAATGGGACGCGCGACCTCGCAGTCAGCACCGTTTTATCACTCTGCGGATCGGTTCTACAGAAACCAAACATCTAACACCTCTGCATTCAAAGAAAGCCAGCTCCAGGTGGGACGACTCTGTGTCCCAGATCAGTTTGTACCCTGCAAGAAGACAATACATTAGTCAGTAGCGTCTTTGTATTGAGATGCCTGAAACAAATAATAATAATAATAATAAAAAGACACAGGATAGTTGCTGCTAAAAATTTCTTGTGTTATTTTTAAGGGGCGAATGTTCCTGGAAATTGTGATTCTAAAAGCTTCTTTTGATGTAGGTTTTGTAATAATTGAAAGAGAAGCTAAACATTTAATCTGAACATGATTATGTTGGGTTTTCCAGCATCTATTATGATTTATTTCAATTGCGTGTGATAGTTATCTGAAGGCTGGTTGCCCACTTAACGTCATGTTTTTTTTTTTTTGTTTTGTCCTTTCAAGATAAAATTGTCATTCAAAACAAATTGCTTCACTATTTACTTGAACACTGTTAATTAATATTGCTAAAAATTGAAAATACAACAAATTTTGCGTACACGTCTACAAAAATTTTCATCATAACTGAGGGAATGTAATGGTGATGTGAACGTTAATATATTACAATAATCGAATTTGGCTCGTGATTGATTTTTTAAATTTTTTGGCAAAGTATTTGAAAGCAAATATGTCAATGTCAATGTCAAATTTATTTATATAGCACTTTAAAACAGGCATAGACTGCACCAAAGTGCTGCACAGGAACGACAGTTACACAAATAGATAAAACAGAATATCAAAAATTGTTTCAATTAAAAGCCAACGAATAAAAATGAGTTTTGAGGAGCGATTTAAAATGATCCAGGCTGCTAGCAGATCTAATCTGAAAAGGCAAATTGTTCCATAAATTAGGAGCAACAACAGAAAAAGCCCGGTCTCCTTTCCTTAGTCGGGTCCGAGGGACTGTAAGTAAAAGCTGATTGTTTGATCTGAGGGTTCTGGACACAGACTGAAATTTTAAAAGGTCCTGAAGATAAGAGGGAGCTAACCCATTTAAAACTTTATAAGTTAATAAAAGAATCTTAAAATCTATTCTATACATAACAGGCAGCCAGTGTAAATTGACCAACATAGGCCTTATATGGTCATGCTTCCTGGTTCCTGTAAGAAGCCGTGCCGCTGCATTCTGGATCATTTGAAGTCGATGAATCTGTGATTTAACCATGCCACTATATAAAGAATTACAATAATCCAGACGAGTGGTAATGAAGGCATGGATCAGTCCTTCAAAGTCCTTAAAACAAAAATAAGATTTGATTTTTGCTAAAATCCGTAGGTGATAAAAACTTGATTTAACGACAGAACTAACTTGTTTATCGAGCTTTAAACAGCTATCAAAAGTAAAGCCAAGATTCCTAACTGAGGTTTCACAAAATTGAGCTAAAGAACCCAGAATCTGATCTGGTTTTGTAGTATAAAGACTTTGGCCAAATAGTATAACTTGAGTTTTTCTTTGATTTAAGTGAAGAAAATTTCGTCCCATCCAAGATTTAACTTCAGCCAAACAATCTGTCAATAGCTGAAGAGATTCATTATTTCCATTTTTAAGTTTAAGGGGCATATAAATCTGGACGTCATCTGCAAAGCAATGAAAGGAAACGTTAAATTTATGAAAAATCTGACCTAGAGGTAATAAATATAAAATGAACAAAATGGGACCTAAAATTGAGCCTTGGGGGACGCCGTACTTTAAAGATTTGGCCCCAGAATAGCATTGGTCAAGATTAACTGTGAAAGTTCTGTTTTCTAAATATGATTTGAACCATTCAAATACTGGGCCTCTCAGCCCAACACAATGTTGTAATCTGTTTAAGAGAATCTGATGATCAACAGTGTCAAATGCAGCGCTCAGATCTAAAAGTAATAAAACCGCAACATTCCCTGAATCAACTGTTAAAAGAAGGTCATTATAAACTCGAAGCAAAGCTGTTTCAGTGCTATGAGCAACTTTAAACCCAGACTGGAATTTCTCAGTTATATTATTGTTTTTTAGATAGAATTCAATCTGAATATAAACTAATTTTTCAAGGACCTTAGATAAAAAAGGGAGTTTAGAGATGGGCCTAAAATTTGCTAGTACACTTGAGTCCAGATTGGGTTTTTTAAGAAGGGGTTTAACCACAGCATGTTTAAGTATTGATGGGACACAACCTGACTGCAATGAGGCATTTATTACCATTAGGATATATAGGCTAGAAGTAAGAAAAACGTCTTTTATCAGACGAGTAGGAAGACAATCCAAGGGATAATTTGATGGCTGCAGATGTTTAATAACTGAAGTCAGTTCTTCTAAAGAAACTGGTTGAAAAATATAATGTCTTAGGTCAAAGTTCTCCAACAAACAACATAGTTGTGTAGAAATTGCGGGTCGTACCGTGAAATCCACAAATTCTTGAGACTCCCTCTAAAAAAATGTGTTTAAATGCCTGTTGTAATAGTTCAATCACCAAATATACCTTGATATACATCGCTGCATACAGTGAAAACTGTATTAACGTTGCAGCACAAGCTAACAAAAAATCCTAAGTGAATCCCCAAAAACCTGACCTACAAACTGGTTGTGGCCCAGCATTTAAAAGGACGAACAGGCCTTTGCGTAGTGGTGCCGCCAAATTATACTTTTAAAAAAATATATAGGTCAAACAACTGGACTTGTATGTTGGTGCAGCTTCAAGGAAAACTGCAAAACGGCTGAAACACTGAGGACCTGTAACTCGAGGCCCAAACCTTTTGGCTTCTGAACCATAATAAATGTAACGTTGACCAATATACCCAACGTGTGTTGATGATTTTGATGATGGCTCTCGTCAAAATGTAACGTTCGTCTCTGGTTTCTCAATTATCGGCCGTATGTTGATTCATGACTTTTCGTTTTTGTGTTTTTATGATGCAAGGCACTTTGCTTTCGCCTCGTCGCACAAATTTGCAAAATGAACTTGGTCGACTGATTTTGGTAGACGCTGTCTCAGAAATAGCAAAATGTCCCAGACTGGATATTTTTGACAATCTGTTGGGTAAGTAAGTAAATGACAAGCGAGGAAAAACCAGCAGATTCAACAGCTGGTTAATTTGTTGCATTGAAGAAAATTTGATTCGATCAAAAGTGATCAAAACAACGTTTTTGAGGATGCCTGAGGGGGATTTTTGCCTTAATTATTCGTTTCGTCCCACAAAACTCTTAAAACAACAGTAGCCGCTGGACTTTTCGTGGAGAACCTGACGGGATTAAAAGCTCAACTTTAGGGGGGCGGGGGTGAGGGGGGAACGAAACACGGCAGAACGACTGACTCAAATCGATTCGTGCAAATGCTACCGCGTTTGTTTGCAAGATCCCGAAAGCTGGTGCAGAGGTGAGACGATCATGCTGACATAAACATGAAAGTGTAAAAAATAAATAAATAAAAAGCCTCAGCTCCCTCCCATCCCCCCACCCCCCATCCTGGCCCTCCTTTCCTTTCAGCATATTGTTAAACTCCTTTCATCAGCACATGATCACCTGCTGCTTGCTGCTCCAGTAACTTCCTCAGGGGGAGTCATTGTTCCCTATCCAGCAAGATGTGAGCGTTAAATATTTGCATTTATATGAAAGTTAACATTAAAAACACGCCGGCGTTGCATTTCTCTGTCTCGGAGCGCCCGGGCGCTCCTGCGTGTCTGCGATCTTGAAACTCAGCCGGCGCGTCTTTAAACAGAGCCCGTTCAGGAACGGGCACGCGCCGCCCTGCGGTACCGACCCGGAGGAAACGTGTGTGCGAACACATTGCTCTGTGTGGTCTCATTAGTTTGAATGTCTTGGTTTAATTAATCACTGCTAGAGAGCTTCATTTATCCCTAATTTCTGCAGAGTAGAGTTGATTAGTGCGGCATACCACCCCCCACTCTTCGCCCCTCTGGCCCCGTTAAAAGTTTTTGATTTTCTTTTTTCTTTTCCTTTTCCTTCCTCAACCCCTTCGCCCTCTCTTCGCATTTCATCTTTTTCTAATGGCGGCTCATCAGGAGCTCAGCTGGCAGAGCACCCTCGACTCCCTCTGAGGGTTGTGATTACAATGGTGGCAGATGCTTGACTTTATTGTCGTGGAATCAAGTGGATCCACTTGCGTTTGGCTGTTTCTGGCTGCTTCATGTTGGGTTTCTTCTTTTCTTTCTTTCTTTTTCTTATCTTCCTTTAGTTATTTCCTGACTCTTTAAAGGCTCGGTGATGAAGGGAAAGAGGAGCGTGAAAAATTTATAGAGGCATCACTTTAATGATGCTGGGAAAGCAGTATTGTTTTCTTTGGTGTTATTTGTTATTTGACAGGCTGTGACGGTTCATACATGTTTTCCGCAGCTCTGAAGGAAAAATATTTAGCGGAGAACACACATCGAGTGTTAGCTCCAAAGTACAAAAGTCTCTTTTTACTTGAAGATGCTTTGCAAAGGTATTTACACCCATGATTAATTGTAAACGAGTTGCGATTAATAAAAATCTTTTGGAGTATTGTCCAGAAAAATCGACATCGGTGATGTGAGGAGGAACGACAACAATGTCCTACAACACTTGGGACCTAATTTCCCATCTGAAGAAACACAATTTTAAGCATTACGATGAGTTTGTGGTGGTCAAAACCGGTCAACCTCACGTACAGTCCATTTTGCAAGCCCTGGATAAGCATCGGTGCTGGTATTGGTTATCGGCCAAATTAGTCTTAAAATATCTGCATATCGGATATTGACCAAAAATCCGATATCGCGTATCCCCAGCACTTAACCGGTGTTGGTGGGCCGCCCTGATGGAGAAGAAATGGGGCTAGGCATCCAATTAGCTCATCAAACTTGTTAGCGTCCATTTGGATTGTGGGAAATGGAGTTTGTCGCAAGAAACATAGACAGTCGGTACGTTTGACTATAAAATCTCAAATGTCCGCGCAGCATCGTACGCCGCAGCCCGTGAGAGCCTGGAGTCTTGACTCAAAGGCTGAAATATTTAGCACGTACTGAGTAACGAGCTACGACAAAGTGTACGACTGTCTCATTAGGCGCAAAACTCATTTTCTCTAAACTGAGTTTAGAGAACTCAGTTTAGAGAACATAACATAACCTTTATGTTATCAATATAACATAAAGGTTATGTTGATCTCACACATAACCTTTATGTGTGAGATCAACACGCCCCAAAAAGTCAAGTTTTGAAACAAGTTCAAGAGCTTCTTCAGTTTTTTTTTTTTTGTGAACATACGGAGCTGTCAAAGCAAGGAAGGTGTCCGTGTGGATCCCTCCGTGTGCTCCTTTCTCCCTCAGTATTCTGTGTGACTCGCCTCTATGAAGAACTTCAATGTGCTCGCGCGTGCGCGCGTGAGTGCAGACGCTTTGCTTGTCAGTGTGTTTGAGTGTCGTGATCCTGCGAGCTGCGAGGGTGGAAAAGGCCCGAGCCCTTCCTTTTTTTTTTTTTTCCCAGGAGTCATCTGCCAATCATTTTCACAGATTCAGGGCTGAGGAAGGAAAAAGGAAAAGGAAAATAAAAAAAACAGCAAGGAGGGTTGGAGACAAAGATATATAGGGGGAGAGAGGAAAGGAAGAAGAAGAAAACCTCCACATCGAATGGCTAAATAGATCTTCAGCGGTCCAACGGAGAAGCCTGGTGCTGCATCGCAACCGCACGATAAATATCCCTGACTGGGAGAATCCAGAGCTTTTGGGGCAAATACATTTTAAAGACACCACGTATGACAAAACAGATCCCCTCCAACCAATTCCCTGTCTGAGATAATTAGCTTCTAAATTTAAACCCCACTTCCGACTGCTGCTGACCAAGACGCAGGAGCACTCATTAGCGGGAGCGGGATCCTGATGTTCTCGTGGCACTCTCCAGAGAAACTAATGAGGGTCGAGGCTTGACGACAGGCGCCCGATTGAAGGGACTTCACTGCGGGAGTGAGACTTCGGTCCACTCACGTGACAGTGAGACTTCCCTGGGCAAAGATCGCGTCGGGCAGCATGCTGCTCTGTCGTCCAGCAGCAGCTGGTTTGGTTAAAAAAATAAAAAATAAAAAAAAAGCCATTCGCCCCTAACGGGTTTTTATTTACTTTTTTTTTTTTTTTATCACATCAACTTGCCAGTTTGAAGACAGATCATGCTCTCTGTGGTTCTAAATCACAACGGAAAAGTTGTGGCACCTGTCCAGAAACAAAAGTCAATATTTCTCGCCATTGGCCTCAAGGTCGGAGAAGGTTATTTGTACTGGACTTCAAAAACTGCGGTGCGTCCAGAATACTGATGCTTCCTGATCCTCAGAGCTTCAGCAGAACAGTTACTTTCAGGAGGCAACTCAAAGGTTCAATATAAAATATTCACATCCTTTGCCTTTCTTTTTTTTATTTTGCGATTTTATGCTACAACCAGACGTGTCGATGTGGTTCACTGGGATAAACCTACATTTGATCAAATCGACACAACGTAAATGTTGGGTCAGTCTGTAGCACATAACTACGAATTGAAAGATTTCATTTACATTTAAAATAAAATCAGTAGTTAGTTGAATTGCCTTTTGATGCAGACACAACTGCAAACTTTTCCAGGTTTGTCCCTATCATTCTTTTTCTTTGCTAAATGGCTCTAGCTTTTTTAAAAAATCCCTTAAAATCACCTCAAATGAAAAAGCTCTCACCTCATTGGATGTTTACTCCGATCACTTCCAAGTGGTCGTTGTTCTGGTTCTGATTTTCACAGTGTTTATCTCTGACTTCCACGTTGTTTTTGGGTGTGTTTATCTTTTGTTTTGTTTTTTTTTTTCTTTATTTTTATGGACTCCTAATGACTAAGGCCTCCTTTAGCAGGATGTGTGAGAGGTTTTGCAGCAGACACCTTAAAGCGTGCAATTAAAAGCACAAGAAGAGACGCGCTGAAAGACTTCAGATGGACTCGGTTGTTTTGATCAAGCACACGATGTCAAGTCCCGTTTATGATGTGACGAAAAGGAATTAAATGAAATATCAAACAAGTGGAAAGCAGTGCAAAGCCATACTACGTGTGTCAGCTAATGAGACATAAGAGCATTTCCGTTGTCTGGAGGATACAAATAAAGTGGCGTCTTCCTTCAGATGTAGGAGATGAAACAGGATTTGGAAGCAGAGCTCACCTGTCACATTTCTTGTCACCTCAAGAGAAACCAAGAAATCAGTGTGGCTGCTTGGTCAGCAATGTTGTCCATCTTTCGTCCCCGTGGTAACGCACTCTTGTTTCCTGCCTGCTTTCATTGCACTGAGTCTTATACCAGTCATCATCACAGACCCAGTGTTTTATCTGGACAGAGTAATGTGAGCTAGTAGCACAATTAGCATCTCCGGATTGATTCAGAAAGGTTGCTCTAGAAACAGTCGAAAATAAAAACACAGCAGTCTCTTACTGCTGTGTTTTTGTGGGCTTTTACGCTGTACGTGTGCGTTGCTTGCCGTCGTTAATAATCCATCCCTTTATCCAAAAGGGGGGAAGATTGGTTGATCAAAATGTTTGGGTTTTCATTGTTTCCAGGGCGTTGACTGCTCTAACATATGGAACACAAATTTCCTTTTATTTGACATCAGAGTGGGTCTCCTGGTTTTGGAGCGCACAGCGCCTTCTCATTTGGAAACCGAAATATGGTCACCGTGACGAACAGTCTTCCCAAACACTCAGCCCCTTTCTGAAGACAAATCGGAGATCGAAAAGACACTGAGATTGATGACGATAAAAGGCAGACGTGTTTGATTCCACGTGGCTGTCAGCCTGATGGAGTGATCTGCATGTCGCTCTTTGCTGTTCGATTGCTTCTCTCGCTTCTTTTATTTTTCTCCTCCCTTTGGAGAAGGAAGAGAAAAGCTAAGCATGTGGCATTACTGTTCAGGCAGGCTCTAGTGTTCGCGGTTTGGAGTCTGTGCCCACTGGGTTGGAACTATGGCAGCGTACCCCATTGTGAGGTCAGGCTATTAGCTTAGTCAAGGTGATAGTGATCTATGTCTCTCTCCGGGGAAGAGTGTATGGCTTTATAAGACCTTTACAATAGCAGCAAATTAGGATACGGAGAAAGAAAAAGAGTGCCAGTGGTAGATGAAGAGGTGGGCTGATGTTTTCTATTGTTATTTCAGCTTAAAGACTGGACGGCGGTTATGTCATCAAGCTAAGCCTGTATGGTTGCAACGCGCTGTGAAGATGTTCAAAGTCGTCAGTTTATCTGACCAGACAGTTTGACTGAGGGATGCTGCTCTGTGGCGGCTGGAAGATCGATTGCGCCCCAGTGTATTAACTCACTGCTGAAATGTCATCTTAATAAAAGATGGATGACAGTTAAAAACAGTGGGAAAAAACTAAATAAATCACTGCCATCCAGTTCTAAGCTGTTTTGAGCAGCAGTCTGAAGCATTTTGTGATATAAATTTAGACTACCCTTATATATAATAGAGTATTACGCAAAAAAACCCCAAATATTAATTTATAAAATCTGCAGCTATTTCAGGTGAGGTAAAAGCAGAAAGTTTACAAAGTGGTCATTGTTGGTCTTACTTTATCAGCCTTAGGAGTCGGTGTATGACACAAAATCTTTTAAAATAGGATTACCGTCTGGCATTGTTAATTATATTCCAGGTACAACATCGTTGCATATTATTGAATGATTTATTGCTTTGCAGAGCTGTGCCAGTGTAGCAGAGCACTCATCTGCCAAGATAAGCGCCTATTCTAAAGGCTCTCGCTCAGCCATCAAACAACACTTGATGGCAGCACTTACTGTCACAAATACACTATTACCTAAGCAGGAGACATCAACTTCCAAAGCACATCTCAGTAGCGCCCAGTGGTGCCTCCACAGCCATATAGAAGATAATGAAATATAAAAAAATTTTTCATATCCGGTGAACGTGTGCCATCGTTTTTTTTTTTAAAGCTCATGAACTCTCGAAGTCGACGCCGGTAATCACGAGTCGACGGCGCAACGTTTGCGGCGTTGTCTCGCCTCATGGCCTCCGGACACGGTGGTGCTTAAGCGAACGGCGCGGGTCCGTACACCGGGCCGCTGTTTTATGTCTCCCACTGGCCCTGCAGGAAACATATCGAGTCTTTTAAAATCTTTGGGTGGTTGCTTGTGGACAGTGGGAAGCTTCCGGGCGTTTGCTGGAGAATCATTTCAAACCATTTTGAAAGAGGGTTGTTGTTGTTTCTCACAAATAATTGATATGAGCTTAACAGATGATTCAGAACGATCCTCTGGATTAACGTCCGACGAACACCATGTCGCCTGAACGCTAGAATTTGATTGTTAATTTTATCATGATTGTATCACAGATCTGTGTTGGATGGAGGATCTGTCCTAAATGGTTGTTCAGTTGCAACAACAAAAAAAAATCACAATAAAGAAGTAAATTACACAAAATAAATACTTGGAAATGCTAGAACATTGCTAGCTTAACACCTTACTAGAATTTTCACCTCACCACATTTTTCACTGCGAAAAGGCTAATGTCAAGCATGCCTAGACTGTGATGTAGTTCATCCACAAAAATCAATAAAATGTATCAGAATGCTAAATTATCGCAGGGTGTCTATATAAATACAAACTTGAACCATATCGTGAGAAGAAAAACAGAAATAAGCGTCTTATTTTTTCAGTCACTCCATTAAGAAGATTTTTGGTTTCAAACATGAGTTGGTGACTTTTCTGTCCCCTTAAATTTGTAAATATTCTCATATTTAATTGAGGATGAATAACATGAGTGCAGAGACAGACAAGAGTTCAGAAAATTAGCTAATATTGTTACCAAAAACGCAACCCTAACCCTAACCTGCATTAAAATCCACAAACCCCGCTGTATTTCTTCTTGGCCGGTACGAGGGAACGTGCGTTGGGTTTGTGTTGGTGATTTCAAGCCCCTGTCAGCCGTGTTGACGCGGTGCAGGCCGGGCAACCTTCAACCGACCCTGAGCCATTTGGAAATATGATTGTAATCCTTGTCAGGATTTGGCCAGGGTGTCTATTACCACTGTAATCTGTCACACTGGCATGATGTATTCATCCCACGTCCAGGTTAAGCTCCTCTTTCTGTCTGCACCACCCACCGCCAGGAGTGGAGGGAGGTGGAGGGGGTCCGATAATGGTGCTAGCATGACTCTGGAGAGAGAGAGAGGAGGAGGTTTTGAAATTGAGAGAGCACTGCCACAGTCAAGCCCCTGGATTGAGCTGAAGGAATCTATTGTGGAACACAAGGTCTCATTATTGGCACAGGGATAGCTTTAACCCTTTAGCCCCCTGCGCAGTGCACTCACCTTTCCAATGAAAAATAAAAAAGAGGTAGAAACACACGGAAAGCAGAAAAAAAAAAATTGCTTCGAGGGAGAGGACGGGGAGACATTTTATTTTACACGGCTGATGCAATAAAACAGTCACCCATGTTAGTAAAAATTTTTAACAGTCGACAACGGGAGCTCCACCGACCAGGTGTCTTTGGGGCACCGAAATGATCGGGTTAGTCTCACCTCAGGGAGGAAACGCTCACGTGTTTCTACCAGTAGTGCAAGGCAGGCGACCGATGTGCTAAGCGTGAATTACTCACATTTTTCAGCATCAGATAATTGGAACGTGATCTGATTTCACTGGCAGACTTAAGAAGAAAATGGATGAATTTAAAAGCGTGTTCAAGTAGCTGAAAACGATGATTCTCGTAATGTTTCTATGCTTTGGCTATAGTAACTGGAGGAGGAAGATTATCTCTAGAAAAAAGTTTACGAAACAGCAACAAAATGTCAATATTACCGCACACCTTCAAGGCCTCAGTATACTGTCAGTTTAAGGGTTTTAGGGTTGTACGCAGATGACACACAGCTCTACATTACCATGTCACCATGCGGCTCCAAATCAATCCGATGACAAATCAATTGGTCGATGCGCCTTAACTTTCTCGAGCTGAACAGAACCACTGAAGGTATTATCTTTGGACCTGAAAAGGAACGATCTAGAGTCAATGCACTTCTTCAGTTATTGCAGCTGGAAACGAGCGATCGGGCCTGAAATCAGGGTGTAATGACGGACTCTGATCTGAACCTTCAGAGTCACATAAAGACAATTCCAAGATCAGAAGAACACCCGAAGAACATTTCTTAAAGCAGAACTAATGTTCCAGCAAGATCTAGATGAACTCATCTATCTATCTTTAGTCGTATCGATTACTGCAACGGTGTCGACGTGGGCCTGCCTGAAAAAGAGGATACTTTTAGGGTGTAAAGCACTTTGACTAGTTTGTTGCCGAAAAGTGCCGTACAAATAATCTTGAACTTGACTTGCAGCCCTGCTCGAAGGTGATTCTCTGCATCTAAAAGTAAGGGTGTAAGGCGGATAGCGTGGACTCAATTTGCTGTCCCACCTCTGAAGTGTCTGTCTCACAAATGGATGGATTTGATTGGTGCGAGCCCATCTATCTGGATGGCTTGTCTGCTGTTAGTAAATTTATATTCCCGCTAGTCCCGTCCTCCATCAGTCGCTCTGGCGTGGCTGGGCTGAGGCTGTCAACCGCTGCGGCCATAGCTTATTGGAAATGATGGGACCTTGGTAACCCTCGCTTCTTTTGTGCACGCATGCTTACACCTCGCATCCTTTCCTGCTGGCGCAGGAAGTCGATAAAACGATGAGAAAAAAAACACTCTTTTTTTTGTTTTGTTTTGTTTCACTGGAAAAAAGTTAAAGATCATGGCTTGTTGAGAAAACACCAGACACACACACACACACACACACACAAAACTAATCTTGTCATCTTAGCAAACTGTGAACCTGCATAAAAATAAGGGCTGCTCTTTTTTTTTTTTTAAAAGCGCCAAAAAAAATTATTCATATATTCAAGGGGAAACTGAGGAGAAGTTGAAAAGTTTACCGACTTCAGAGCAGCAGGCTGTTACCACGACGACATGTTTATGGAGTGAGATTAGCTTCTCTCGTTAGCCGCCATGTTCCAGCGCTGCTTGTTTTCACTCCTCCGGTCGGTCGGTCGGCTAAATTAGCCCGACAGTAATGGGGGTCTGACTGCCGCCGCTTCTTCACAGCTGATGAAATCCGCCCACGAGCGTCTTCCTCGCTGGTAAATGAGCACCAACCAACCGAGACGCCCCCCCTCTGAAGACCTGGCCTCATAATCGGATTAGGCCGGCGCGTTTTGGGTGGGGCGGAGCGGAGGCATCTCTATTAGCACTGATTTGGCGCGACCCGTCCGCCACAGTGACCCCGCCGCCGCCGCCGGCTGTGTAATCTCTAAAGGCTTCGCCCTCCCGCCCTGCCTCCCTGCCCACTTATCATCACGTTCGGATTAATAGAAACATCTTTAGTAATTACAGGAATGCTGCTGTCTCGTGCCATCAGTTGTTTTACCGCGCGCGGCCCCGTTAATTCATCTTGCTGAGCGAGACGCAGAAATCTGCTATTGATTTTCGGTGGTGCTGGTGTGTGAGGGTGTGGGGGGGGGGGTCAGTACACTCAGCATTTTTTATTTTTTTTTATCTCCGCGCTCCTCCTCCTCCTCTCCAGCGGCCCCCGGCGAGGTTATCGATCTTCATAAAGGCAGTATTTTGTCGTTAAGAGGAGAAGCGGAGACGCTAATGAAAGGCTTTAACCTGCGCGTGTCCGGCGGGGGTCTGGGGGAGGGGCCTGGGGGAGATGAGAGGGGGGAGGGGCCTAGGGGAGAGAGAGAGAAAGAGAGGGGGGGGAGGCATGGGGTGGTCATCGCTGCCAGGTGCTGCACGCAGCAGATTTTCAGCTGCGTGGCCGCAGGGATCGATGGGGTGATATCTATCTTTGTCTGATTACAGAGATGTGCTGGCGAAGGCAGGAGCAGCGCGTGCGTGGGTGTTAACAGTGGCAGCAATAAATATGACTTATTAGAAAAAAAAAGGTGCAAATAGTTTAACCTCGGGTTTCCTGCCTTTTGCTTTTATGGTGAAATAACGGGATTGTGAACTGACCTTTGAGATTGCATTGCATTGCCTTGCGTTCTGTGGGGAACTGCAATGCACTCATCAGTTATCAGAGCAGCAACATCAGCCTTACTCATTCTGAGAATTGAAGACCTACATTTTGAATTTGGTGAACTCGGATATCAAAAATAAACTGTACGGCGCATTTATTTATTTAGCAAAGCCTAACCGGTGCACTTTGTACCGCAAAAGTAATCGTCTGTTGCCAAAGTAAAACCGGAAGTCTGGTTTGATCCGTGGGGATTGTGCACACACACAAAATGTCCGAGTGATAATTCAGGCAACCCCGTTTATTTGTGCCGCGCATTTCAAAGCGCTTTATGTCACAAAAACACAAAGTCATGAAAGCCAGTGACGATCATTATTACATTGTCAAAATCGTCAACGCCCATCAAATACAGTATGTTGGCAGTGTCAGTGTTCCAGTGGTTATGGGTCAAAAGCAACTCCGAACAGGTGTGTTTTAATCTAGATTTAAAGCAACTTAAAAGCAAAGGGAATGCTTTTTTGCAAAAAAAAAAAAAAAAAAAAAAATTAAAAATCTAAAAAGTGTGGCATGCGAATGCCATTTTCTGGAGTATGTGCAGTGTTTTGTTTTAGCATTTAGCATCTTCTTCTGCATGTTCTCTGTGCTCCCAAACGGCTCATTTCCTCTCGTCACAATCCCAGGTCGACATTTCCGAACTGGCCCTTCAGCGTCAGCAAACACGTCAGAGGAAATATATTTCGGGTTGACTCACATTTACCAAAAAAGAAAAAAAGTAAATAAAAATAGATTGCTGCCTTGTTTAATATGGAATAGTTTTTCTCTCTTGATGAACATGATCTCTTTGGGATTAAAAATGCTGAGAAATGTTGTGAATAAAGCATTCTTTTTTGTAGAGTGCTTTTTTTTTTACAAAACAAAAAAACGCAGAGACTCAGCAAAATGACAAACAGAACACTTGAGCACAAAGAAAAGTCCTTATCTCTTCTTAGAAGTCAAAGAGTCAAGAGGATTGCTTCCTACTTTATTTGCTCTTTCTTTAGTTTACTGTTACAAAGCCTGCCTTGTCACACAGACTTCAGGAGAACCACTAATCTTAGATTTTGCCATTTTATAATTTTGCCGTTACAACTCGTCATAAAGCGTATAGCCAGAAAATATTTCAGCTTTTCCCCCAGTAATTTTCAAAAATCACTGCAAATAGCATTTTATTATTTTGAAATGAAAAACTATTCCTAGTTTTCTTTATTGTTTTTTGCGTGCGCGCTCAGAGTTTGAGTCTTCAGTGACATTCTTAAATTAAGCATATTGTGAAAACAAAAGCACTTCTTTTCTGAGAAAATAAAGATAAGCACAAAGCCATTGGAGGGCGAAAAACCCCCTTCCCCAAAACCGAACACTTTAATACAGCCGGGAAAATATTTGCTCGTCTCATTTGCAGCTTTGCAAAGTTCTGATGCAAAAACAACCGATGTGAGCGGCGGAGCTTCAATCTGCCGGCTTCCTTTTAACGGCCCACCTGCTGCGATCTGCGGGGTCAGCCCGTGACCCCGGGGCGGCGGAGGTCGACCTGCGGGTCGCGCTAAGCTTCTGATAAGCTCAGCAAAACAAAACACGTGGGTTCAGAGGAATCAGGTCAGGAAGTGACTTTGCCAGAGTTTTGACTGAATAATTTACAAATCCACTCAGTGCATGCACTCGACTCTCCTTACTTCAGCTGTTCTACATTTCTCCCATAAACGCACACGCACACACACTAGTTGTCCTATTCTTTATCGCATAAAGTCATAAGCATCATTCATATTCATTAAGTAGCGCAGGAGCTGCAACAAACACACATGAAAATATAAAAGTAGTAAAACAAGACATTTTATTTCATATGTCATGAAATCTGTGGTACACAGAATTTATGAAAAGTCGCTATAGTGTTTGTGAATGTGTACAACGTCAATGCAGAATATGAAATGCTCAGGATGTTGTTCCTCTTTAAGATCTGTTATAAGCAACCCACTTTGAGTTATATGTCAATCCAGCTCCAGAGTTAAATGTGGACGTGCCAAAGCCTGGGTTAATTTAATACAACAAGATTATGGCTTTGATTCATCGGGGTCAGGATTTTAATCCAAAAGGGGCCTTTAATAGACCAATATCTAATCGCAAAGCTGTGAAATAGTGGATTTAAAGGATACCTTTAATCGTGGATGACTAAGCAAGCCATCCATCTGCCACATCACAGAAAATAGATCTCAAAAATATGTAAAAGAGATTCAAGTAATCACACAGGACTAACAAAATTTCATGTATTTGCCAAATAGGAATGCGAGCGTCATTACGTGGAGCTGTTTTGCTGGAGGAGGGAATGGTGCGCTTTAAAACAAATGGCATCATAAGGAGAGAACATTATGTAGAGGGATTGAAGCAAGATCTCGTGACATCAGCCAGAATAGTACAGGTTGAGTAAGAGTGTGTCTTCAAAATGGACAATGATCCATTTTAGTCGATATTACTCACAAAGTATCAACTGAAGACCCAATCTTCTGACTCCAAACAGTAATATGACTCAGTTCTGAGTAGGAATTAGCAAAATTCAAGAAAATTGTAGCGACAAGTTTGCAGAATGATACAAAATGTATCGTCGATATCGGTATCAGTCTGATAAATAAAAATGACCCGACGTTAATAACCGATTTGTATTTCCATCTTGTTGCCGTTGGAGCAGATCGGTCACGTGACAGTGAAAATGATGCAGCGCAGCTTCGTGGGCCGTTTCGCCGAAGCGGAGGAGCGGTGGTGAAGTTGGTGATGCGGTCATTTGATTCGAGGAGTAGGAAAGGGGAGCGAAATATTGATCATATACATAATCTCGGCAAGTATCGCTTATTATCAGAAATAACTGCAATAAATGTAGGATCATGTTCACATCGGCGCTTTCCCACCAAAAAGACAGTGGAACTATTTTTTGCAACTGTAGGTTATCCCTAGGGACACAGACAACACTTGAACATATGAAGAAGTAGCGTAAGAACAAATGTAACATTCACATTCATCTGGTTTTCTTTGTACTACTAAGAAGAATAGCTTGAATATAATAGGTGGATACGCAACATTTGCTAAGACAAAAACCTTTGCAGAGCTTGTAACCGATGTGAATGAACCGACACGCTCTCCTCCCTCCTCCTTGGTCCATAAAGCTCTGACAAGGTGTGCCACCATGAATCCATATTCCCTCCTTCGCAGACAACGCATAACAAGTGGAAGTTCTTAGGGACTGCCTACTGCCTCTAAGCACACATAACTGTCGCCTATGAGTTATTACGCATCTGTGTGTGTATTTTAAGGCGCGCCAGATGCCGCCGTTAATGGCACACCTAACCTCATGCCACGGGACGGTAACGCTGGGAACCCGGATTGGAATTTCTTTTTTTATTTTTTATTTTTTCACCGCTTACCCCCACCTTCAGCTGTCTCCTCCGAGCGCCGCTGCTGTCCGGTGCTCAGGGAAACCTGCAGGGGACGTTTCAGACAGGATATTAATGGGGGGCCCCTCCAACAGTCAGAGGGCCTGACAGAACCCTGTTTCATTGTCACCTTGCCTTGGAGGACGAGGGAAAACTTGCGAAGCTTATTAGCCGAATGGAGCTGTTTCTCCCGCTAACTTACTCAATCTCTGCCTCCCTGCTTCATTACACCGTCTTACATCAGAGTCTAGCTGCTCTCGCTGTATCCTCACCATGTCGCCACACTCACTTCCACACAGGCAGCCACACACACGGACGCACACGCACACGCACGCACGCACACACGCTCCCTCACGCACAGGGTGACATCTCCCACCTAATCAAGTAGTGGATTATCTTGTCCTGATAAATTGGAGCTTGTAGCACTTGAAAGGTCCTCTTGGAGGAGTGCTGTCTCCTCCTAACAGCTAGTTCAAGCCCCCAGGGAGCGAGAGGAGAGAACATTGCCTTGTAATGATTTGTGGTGAATTGGACAAATGTTTTCAGAAAGACCTCTTTCCAGCAAAGTGCTGGATGAATTAAAGCTCGGGGATAAACTCCGCGATCCAGCGAGTCTAATTCGGGCCTGAGCGACAAACAACGCGCAAGCAGGTCGATGAGATTTTGTTTTAATATAAATATAAAGAACGAAGAAGTTCAGGGTTGAAAACATTGTCCTTGGGTCAATTTATCACCTTATATTACTATTGCCAATGTGTTTTTATTGGGATGTGCATTAAATAAGATGAAATAGCTTCCAGATCTGCAAAAAACACAAAGTTTTACCAAATATTTGTTGGCCTAATGTCTAGTGCAAATATCTTAGTACACTTGAAATAACTCAAAAACGTTCTTAGAAGTTAAGTTTCAGTAATATGTGAGTCAATAATTGGTCAATAATCCCTTAATATTGATGAAAAACTATATTTTTTCACTTATAACATAGGAATTATCTTGTTATTACTGAAATAATCTGACAGTGGAACTGGTACTTAATATTGACTTAAAACAAGCAACTTTTCTCTCTGAAAAGTTGCTTGTAAGTTGGTGTAGTCGTATTTCAAGTATACTAAGATATTTGCACTAGAATTATAAGAAAGGCACTTTTTCCTCACATCCTCTCCGTTTTCTGTCATTCGCAGGAGAATCCGTACATGTGCAACAACGAATGCGACGCCAGCACCGAGGAGCTGGCGCACCCTCCGCAGCTGATGTTTGACGTCGAGGGTCGCAACCCCACGACCTTCTGGCAGTCCACGACCTGGAAGAAGTACCCAAAAGCCCTTTTGGTCAACATCACGTTGTCTTGGAACAAAACCATCGAGCTGACCGACGACATCGTCATCACGTTCGAGTCGGGCCGGCCAGAGCAGATGGTCCTGGAGAAATCTCTGGACTACGGCCGAACCTGGCAACCCTACCAGTTTTACGCCACCGACTGCCTGGACGCCTTCACTATGGAGCCCAAAACGGTGCAGGACCTCTCCCAGCACACCCTGCTGGACATCATCTGCACGGAGGATTACTCCCGAGGGTACGTGTGGAAGTATGACAAAACCGTGCGCTTCGAGATCAAGGACCGCTTTGCACTGTTTGCCGGGCCAAGGCTGCACAACATGGCCTCGCTTTACGGTCAGCTGGACACGACCAAGAACCTGCGGGATTTCTTCACCATCACGGACCTGAGGATCCGGCTGCTTCGGCCCGCCACTGGGGCCACCATGGTGGACGAGAGCAGCCTGTCGAGATACTTCTATGCCATTTCTGACATCAAAGTTCAGGGCAGGTAAGAAACGCTCCGGTGACAGTCAACCGGGAGAAGCCCTGTTCTGTGAAAACATATTTTCTCTTTCAAATTTCTTCTGCTTCAGCTTTTTTTTTTTTTTTTTTGTCACATTTAAATTTTTTTTCTTTATATCACACGATACCTACAGTACAAAATATTGTTTTCTCATGATGATTTTAAGCAAGAGAAGCAACCCAGAGCAATCTGGTGTTATGTGAAAAGGCAACTGTTTGACGTTCTCTCTTCTCAAATGCTGTCTATTTTAAAAATGTCGTCTAAAACGTTGCACTTCTGACTTGTCGATCTTCAGATTTGATTTGATTTATTTTCAAAAGCTCGTGGGAGTCAGTCGGACATCTTTGTTGAATGTGAAACTTGTGTTCTGCTTTGTCAGTGGTCGTTTTGGGCTTGCAGTGGTCCAGAGGATTATTTTCATGTCATAACCGCAGACGTGAACTGAGGCCGCTGAAGTCTGCAGTGTCGAAGTCTGCGTTCTTTTGTGACCCCCTTGCAGGAGTCCTCTATGCATTTGTTTCGCTTTGTGTGACTGCTGGTTGCTTCCGATAAGGTTTCCCCGCCATTCGACGCTCTCTCCATTGTTTCTCCACGGTGGCTCTAACTGCGGTACATCTGGATCCCAGAACTGGCTAGATGTCAAAGACTTCATGTCTGTTCTTGAAGGTCTTTTGGTCGGTGAATAATGCATTGCTTGTTGAGATCTTGTCACTTATTTCATGTTGTCATAGTTCTACTAAAGTGATTTCTTAGCAGCAATAGGTTAAGTTATTTAGGGTTGACGAGGAGGAATAATGGCTTGAAAGATACTCATGTGGTTTGGGGTTTTTTTTCCCCCTCAAACTATTGAGCGCCTGCCCAGTTGTGAGGGGGGGGGCGGAAAGAAATGTGTCGACTGCTCACCATTCTTTCCAATTAGGCAGGGAATCCATTATGGTGTGCAGAGTTCACAAGATGTCAGCGTGCCTTAATCAAGCGAACTGCTTACGGTTTGCTGAAGCACTCCACCTCGGACAACAAACTCACTCAGCCGCCTGTCAGGCGCGTGAAACACATCAGATGTGAAGTTCCGACCGTCAGGGCGCCGCAATCAGCGCTCGATTTAATGGTTCCGCAGAGGGTCGTGTGACGTGAAAACAAGACGCCATTAGGCCGCTTGCTGAGAGGCCGACAACGGCTTCCCAGGCTCCTCGGCGCTACTACGGGAGTCAGTGGGGCGCGGGCTCAGGCGGATCTGTTTTGACGCAGCGTGGCTTTTCGGTTCAACAGATGCGGTTGGGGAGGGGGGTGGAGGGGTGAAGATTTAATTACACTCGTTTTACTTCTCACCCATGAGAAACTCGCAGCGTGAGGGAGGGAGCGGAGCGCGGCGGAACGTCACAACGGTTCAAGGGAACAGGCGAAAGTGCTGGAATCGGGCTGCCAGTCTGGGGTGGTGCTGCAGTGAAAACCTCGGGTGGGATGATGACTAATGGAAATGTCTGGTTTAGGCGCAAGAAGTAAGAGTTGATCTCACATATGCATGCTGCCTTGCAAAGTCTGCACGTGTTTTGAACTTTTTTGGATTGTGTCAGTGCATTTCCTTGGGCTTCATGGACATAATAGGCTCTGTAAATACGAAGTAGCACGTAAATGACAAATAGAAGCAAAAATGATGCATAGTTTTGCATTTCCTTTCCTTTTCTTCAAACATGAAACACTTAAAAGTGATTTGTATTCAATTATGACCATGAACCAACACAGGTCCATAGCTTAGGCCTGGGCTTTGACTGGGTCAGCTTAACTCACCCGCAATCAAGCCTGGAAAAAAGCAGTCCTTTGTTCTATGCTTTGCCTAGTGCTTAGAGTCTGGACTGTGGACGTTTAAAATCGTACCCAACTGCTAACGTTTGCCCGTGACGTATGCAATGCAGCAGTTGGACGCGATGACGCTTACCAGAAACTGCATGTGCTGTAAAGAAAACACGTGGGTTCAGAGGAAGTGTGGCCAACTTGGGCTGAACGGCTTCTTTCACCTTCTCGTTCACTTCCTCGTTCACTTCCTCGTTCATTTCCTCCATTGCTGAAACTACAGCTGGACTACGATTCTAAAACAGCACAGAAAATCAACGCCATCATTCAAACTTCTCCTCGTGTTTGCTGGTTGGCCCGGCTGAATATCTGCTGGAGAAATTCGGCTCAATGGGAGAAATCCCAGACGGAGCACTGAAGGGGGATGAGAATCAAGTGGAACTTCATAGAAATGCAAAAGCCAATAGCTGCACATTTAGCGTTGTTGTCTTCCTGGAGGTCTCTGGCAGCAGGTTTTTGCCTTGTGTTTAGCTCCATTCATCTTTCCCACAGCATGATTCCACCACCACCATGTTTCATGGTGGGTTCTTCAGTTTTTCTCTCTGACCCTTCTGGAGTTCCCATGGTCCTATTGGTTGTTTCCCTGGCACTCTCCTTGTCCAGCCAGTCACTTTGGGTTCATGGTCATAATTACATCGGTGCGTGTTCTCTACCAGGGCTTACACAATGATGTCACTCTTCCAGTGTTTCATGCACAGTTTTAATGCAACAATGTCTCTGCTGCTGGGACATTATTTACATTTATATTGCCAAACGCCTTAAAGGCTTTTAATTAACCTCGCATTTATTAATTTCCCTAAGATGTCATTATTTTAAGCACAACCACTCCACACCTCTATTTTGTGCTCAGTCAACAGGGATGTACCCCTGAGCACACACACAAAAAAAGGGGGTCTATGATAATGAATGCCACGCTCAGAAATTGAATTTCTGACGTTTCTGGTGATTGAGAAGGTCATTCCACAAAAATAACTGCGAGGGTGTGGGAATTTACCAACAAAAGAGTTGAACGGGGCTGTCGAAAGCACAGATTATTCATTCTTTTCTGACTAATCACGACCAAACTCTTACATCCCTGCGGGGCTTTCGGGCTTGAGCGATGGGTTTTGTGGCGCCGGCGTCGGGAGGCCCGCGGTCGTTTACCGGCCCGCTGCTTGTGGAGCAAGGCTCGGCTGAGAAATGCTTCCCACTGTTTACCAAAGGCAACGCACAGTTCAGCAATAACGAGGCACATTCAACACAGAGAGGCTCCGTTCCCCCTCTCTACGACCTCCCCACCCCCCCATCCCGAGGCGAATCGCAGCTCAAGGCCTTTCTCTGCACGTCGAGTATCAGGCGTAAGCTCCTTAACCCCGGAATACAGTTCTCCGCGAGAGATTTCGCAGAGCCGCTGAGGTTGGATCTGGAGCGCGTCCATGTGCCGGACTCAACCTGCATTCGCGTGGATCAGGAGTTGAGAGCGGGTGCCGAGGGAGGTGCGGTTTGGAGGAGCTTGCAGGTTTTCGACCTTTTTTCACAATGTTCTGGGGAACGGAGCCAGTGTTTTTGCCAAAGTAGGGCAACGTAGAACAGAAGGATGAAGCAAAAAAGTTCTCCAAATGTGTTTCTACTCCATTTATTGTATGTACAAAAATAAAAATAAAAAAGATTCTTTTGACAACTTGACACAAATTATCCTTCAAATGGCCATTTTATTTGATTTAGGTTTTTAAAATCAAACCAGGTTCTATGTGAAAAATCAATCATCTGTCCATCTAAGCCCTGATTAGTGTCAGACAATAAAAATCAATCATTTTAGAAGTTGTCTCACAACAGGAAATCGGTTGATAGGCTCTGAGGTGTATTCAAAACTCGTTGCTTGTTCATATTTATGCCATTGTAAGATGCAAAGTGAAGACTTTGGGACGCAAGTTTGGAGGAATAAAAAGAGGATCTGAAAACAAAAATTAACAGAAGTCCATGTTATAGATCAGTGTGCACTTAATCAAAGCCAATAGGATTTTGTTTTCCCGCCAAAGAAAGCTAACCCGTTTCCTGAAGACCTGCAGTCAGTAACCGCGTTTCCATCGATGGTAAAATTGCAGCTGTTGAAATTACCAAAATAAAATTGCTCAATGAAAACCCTGCAATTTCGAAAAAAAGTCTTTCGATAAAACGTTTTTCACGCGAGACATCCAGTCGTCAAGTGATCGACGACTGGATGTCACCACCGGCGGAAAAGGCGACAGGAAGTTGCAGGAGGATGTTTTTAAAATAACTTGTCGCGTGAACAAACTTGCGATTTTCATTTCGTTTCTTATTCAATGGATACAGCAATTGCGAAATTATCCACAAATAGTTTGACATTTAATGACCACTCGTGCACATTGAGCCTCCAAGAAGCTGCCTTTACATACCCGCCCTTATGGTGGTCCGGATGCTAAATCCGCTCCAGGCATGGAGGACCTTAGCTCAGACTCTTCCGTTTCAATCTAAACAAATTCGTGAGCAGATGGGAATCAGTCTGGGAACCATGACAAAGCTATTTCTACAGCTTTGGGACTGCGAGCCAGAATTCACACAAACGAAGGAGGAGAGAAACTTTCCAGAAGTGGCTGACACACACACACACACACACACACACACAAAAAAAAGACTCAAAGAGGACGTAAGTGACTCGGTCCGCGTTTATGATTCAATCATAAAAAATGGGCTATATCAAAAAAACGGGATCCGAGGAAAAGGTTTCTACGGTAAGCATCGCTGCTGAAAAAAAACACAGCCTATCTCACAGTTCCCCAAAAACAACAACTGCAAATAAATTGATTTAGAGAAAGTAGACGAGACAAATGTGGAACTGTACGGAAGGTGTGCGTTTTAACCGTCTTGGGCTGCTTTGACGCTTCACAGCATTCATGAGTCGTTATTGATGGAAACATGACAATTGCTCTCTACTGGAACAATCTGGGGGAGAACGTCCGACAATCAGGTTAACACTCTGGATAGGCAACGATCCGAAACAAACCAGGAAGTGCAATTCTAAGTGACTCCGGAAAAACAGGTCGCATTCCCGGGATTGGGCTGGTGACGCCCGGATTTGAGCCAGTTGAGTGGTTTTAACTAGATTCTCCACATTTGAGAGCTCTACCCTTGCTGGAGTAGTGCGTTTCCACGGCGATGTTAAAGGTTCCCTGCAACGTTTTGCAAACACTTGATGGCAATCGTTGCTACCATTAAACCCTGAAAGATCCAGGCGTACAAAAAACATTAAAAAAAAAAATAAAATAATTTGAAACCTTGTGGATGGCTCCGTAGGAGTACTTTGTAGATTAAAATATGTTTTGTAGATGTATTTCTGTTTTTCTGAGGCATTACCAACGTTATATATTTGATATAACAGTTTTTAGTTTTGCACAAATGTGGCACAAGAAAATGACTTAGATATTTTAAATATATATACATATATAAAACACGTTGCTGCTGTTTTGAATAATCTGGTACAGGGAATCACAGAATCCTTTCTCACCCAAGAATTATGAAGTTGTGGTGTTTTGTGTCCCTTTGGAGGGGAATTATATCCAAATTTCCAACATGACAGCTGATCAATATTTAAGTAGGCAAAAGTACTAAAACTCTGGTTCTTACTGGGTTAAAATAGTTCTTGGTATCAAGAGAGCATTTCTTGATATTTATCTTGACCTTTGTGTGAAACTGAAATGAGCTTAACTCCAAAAATGTAAGCGGGATCTAACAATAATAAAAAAAAAAAAAAAAAAAAAAAAAAAAAAAAAAAAAGGAAATTAATTTTCCAAGAACCGCAGCTGAAATTGTTGCGTGAAAGCCAGAGAGCCGAGCGCTCTGTCGTGGATGATTACGAGCAAAGAGCGGACCGAAGGCTCTAAGGATGAAAATAATGATAATAATTGATTCCCCAGAATTTGAAATGAAACTGTCCGTGGAGCTGGGAGCTGGATGCAAACAATGTAGTAGCCGGTGACTTAAATTACTCCGACACCCTGGCCGTTTCAATGTGTCAGCGCCGCTAAATAGGCAGGTGGAGGGAGAGAAAAGGAGAGAGAGGGAGAGGGGGAGAGTTCGGAGGGTTCAAAGAGACGATTTTCTAATAATCTGCTGAATGACTGGAATAATTGCTCTGGCTCTTTTTTTTCCTCTGTTTTTTAAAGCTTTACAGTAACTGCAGTCTGCAGTTTCACCTGCTCTCTCTCTGGCTCTTCACACTCCTCCTTCCCTCTTGCTCTTGCCTGTGATCAATACGGTGTAATTAAAGCTGGAGGAGATCCAGGCTGCTAAAGGATCTCTTTTCGGGCTTTGGGTTTCTCTGTCCACCCTCCTCGTCTCGCTTCGTTTCTCCTCTCCCTCGACGGGCCTCGCCCCCTTCCTGCCCGACCCCCCGGGGGAGACAGAACTCAGCATTGAAAAGTAACGAGCTCCATCAATCCCCCCTAAAATACTGAACATGTTTGCTAGTTTTTAAACTTTTCTTTACCTCCCCCCCGCCCCCGGGTCAGTACCTGAAAGACGATGCAAATCTTACATTGTGGATTTCTCCTGTCGGCATTCTGCGTCTCTGGTTTGCGGATTTACTGCATTGTGTTTGTTCATCACTCTGGTTGAGTTCAGCTTCCTTAGCTCTCTCTGCGTCTCCTTTTCTCTCTGCTGGCTGTGGGAACTTTGCTTTTGTGTCTTGCGATCAGTTTCATTGCTGCGCCGACGCTTCGCACACATTCACACTGCTTGGCGGATTTGCGATTTGGGAACCCAACAGCCATTGAAGCGTTGCATCACTTCTTCAGACTTTCTTCCTAAAAGTTGATTAAGATCTCCGCCTCCCGCCTCATTTTAGGCAACTTTGGATTCCGACTTTGTTTGACGCGCCGCGTGTCAGATAACGATTTTGAGTAAATGGAAGAATGTCTTTTTTTTTTTTTTCTTTTTTTCACGTCTTTGTCGCATTGCAGCCACGAGGGCAATCAGTTTTTAGTTGGGTGCGTCAGAGTAAAGAGGGGTGAAAGCAAACGCACGGTTTAGATGAAAACCAGTCAGGCGACATTTTCCTTTTATTTGACAAACATGCACCGCTGTGACTATAAAGTCCCCACTAAAATACATCCAGGTTTGTGCTGCAAGACATTTCACCATAAAGAGATGGGCGACAATAGACTTAAACTATTATAGGAAAATAAAACTACACCTTATCTCATAGGCACAATAATAAAATCACTGTCTGGTCAAAGTCCAGACTTCAACCCTGATTCAAGTGCAGGGAGTTTTGTGAAAGCCCTCAGTGATGTTGACGAAACAAGAGCTCATGAAGTTACACCGAAAATGATTTGTTCTTGTTTCTGGATTGCCGCATACAGAGAAGTCAAAATTGTATTAAGGCATTTTAACGGCATGTTTTTTTTTTTTTTTTGAAGAAGTGCAAAAATGATTTCAGAAACAAATATTTTAATACAGACAAGCACCAAAAATTGAGAGTTGAGTTTTACTTTGTAATCAGTTGTCCTCTGCACTTGCTTGAGTAGGAAACCAAAAACTGACTGCAGCCCCAGAGCCAAAATCATACATGACTGACCTCATATTTGATAAATAATACCAGGGTTTGATCCGTTGGGTGTCTCAGTGTACCCGGGTATCAGACAGCAACACTAAACCACAAACCCTTACCTGACTGGTTCTGGTTTTGGATCGTTTTCTCTTGTGTCTCTTGAGTCAAAGCAGCAGCTTTATTTAAACCTGACAGCAAATATGGAACTGCTCCTACTGCAAAAGTAAAAAACAAAACAAAACATGATCAACACTTTGCGCTTCAGTTTCCCCTTTTGCTCCACAAGTTGTCTTTATTACATACTGTCCAATGAAAACGGTGAAGTCTTCGCCGTGATGATTCCGTTCCGATACCTGTGACAGAATCGGAGCCTTAACATGTTCTGGTTCGATCCTCGGCTTGTCGCCGGTCCAAAGCGTATTATATTTGCAGCATGCAAAAAGCAAAAAAAAAAACCTTTTAAGCCATTAGACGCTCTTATTACTCATGTTTGCGCGGCTGCCCTCGTTGGCGCTTTTCTAATTACCGCGTGGTTCGGAGGCATGTGTGATTTGGATACAGCTGCTCCAAATACAGATCAGCAATTTGGCGAGTCACGTCTGGGTTGGCGCTCCCCTAAGGGAGGAACAAACAAGAGGTCGATCTATTTTCTTCTTCCTCTTCTCCCTTCACACTGCTTGGCTTGCACTGTGGCCCGCCTGTAGTTGACAGATAATCTATTTGTGCTAATTTCATGTTTCTTGCTGCCCACTTCCTCCTTGAATAAGTCATTCCACTTGTCCTCCCTCTTTAGCCTCACTCTGCCTCTCCTTTCTCTCTGCGTGTGTGCGTGTGTGTGTGTGTGCGTGTGTGTGCAGCCATAAGCATCTATTTACCTTGTGCTGCATTTTAGCTTCTTTTCTTTTCTCTTTTTTTGAAATGAATTGTGTGGGAGACCGCTGCGTTGTTTGTGGGGACGGGTGAAAGCAACCGTGCCAAATAACTTGGACCATCTGTTAACATCCGTGCCACATGTTAGTTCGCAACCGAACCATCCAACAGCCTTTTGTCGGTTCAGCAAAAAAAAAAAAAAAAACCAACAAGGGAGCGAAGAGGGGGGATTTAAATGGTCAGCCAGGCTGAAACTCAAGATGGTCGAGGTTTTTTTTTATTTTTTATTATTATTATTATTATCATTTTAATGTGATGGTCCTTCCTGAAAAAGAAAAAAAACAAACTCTGTTGGTAGTAAGCGGCTGTTATTATTAGATACATTAACCTATTAGCATTAATCCGCCGCTTTGCTTCCCGCATTTCCATTATTTCCACTTATTGTCTGGTTCATGCATAAATGGTGACGTGAATTAAGATGCATTTATTACCATAATAATTAAGAGTCCAGAAAATGTACAAATAGTAAAACCCTGAGTCCTGACTGAAACAAAACCTGACGTTTCAGTGTGCTTCAAGGTGAGTAAGCGATTGATGAAGCGCTTTTTCTGAAACGTAAGACTGCCAGATCCAAAAGTTGACTTCTATGTAAGCATAGCAATCTGGATGGCTGTAAAAACTGAAACCATCACAGAACAAACAGAAGGGAGGTTTGTAGAAATGTACGTGAATCGAGCAAAACGTCTGCATTCCAAGTTTTACACCCTGTCTTAAAAATAGAAAGTTGTTTTGGAGGTAAAACCGAAGAGAAAAGCACCGACTCAGCAAATCACCAACACAGGATACCGAGCCTGCATAGAAATAATAATTCAGACAGCACTTTCACCAAGGCCTGCATGAGAAGTTACTGCCGTAGCGCCTTGTGACATAGACATTTCAACCTTATATTCTTCATTTTCCAGGTTTCTAAACTCTGGGAAACGTTGAGGTTGTGGTTTGCCTTCAACTGTACCGAGAAGGAATTTTGACATCAATTATTTATAATGTGAATAAGGACTAATAAACGAGGTGGCGCCAACAGCCGGACTTGCTGCACTGAAAAAAATAACTCATTGGATGAACATAAAAAAATTATAGAAAGGATTTCCACCTGATTACTTTGCGTTATTTCAGTGCCATGGACTTGTGTTACTCCTATTTAAAGCAAATGTGTTAGGTCAACCTAATTTATTAAGATTCTTCCAATGTAAAGCAATTGTGTTGGCTCAACTTGTTACTATGGTTATTCTATAGGTGATTCTAAATCAAACGTGTTGGCTCAACGTAATATATTGTGGTTATTCTTATTTAAATAAAATGAGTTGGCACAACATAATTTATTATGGTTGTTCTAATTTAAACCAAATGTGTTGGCTCAACTTGAATTATGGTTATTCTATGGATGATTGTAAATCGAATGTGTTGGCTCAACTTCATTCATTACGGTTATTCAAATTCAAATGAAATGTGTTGGCTCAAAGTATGTTTTAAAGGTTCCTTTAACTCAGTTACTATAGTTTGACCCAGTGTAATGTAATAGAGCCAGCCCAACTAATCTGCAATGTTTAGGACCAAATCATTGATGTTACTTGATTAAGATGAATGTAAATGTAGTTGAAACCACCTTATTTTACAGTGGTACCTTCACACTACTTGATTAAGTAGGTCCAACTCACAAAATTTAAGTTACCTCAACAAATATGCTTCATGCTAATAGAAAGCTAGTTAATCGTGTGGAAATCCTTTCCATTATTTAATGATGTTAATTCAAAGACATTTTTTTAAGTGTTACTCACTCAAGCGTTTTAAGATAGCACTAGGTGAAAGGGTAGGAAGAACACTCAACAATTAGAAAAGGTACAACACAATTTTATTATAGGAATTGTTATACACTGTCTTTTTACACAGCACAAAACACAGCGGAGTTGGACATTGAAATAAAAAACAACTACAAAAAGGTTACAGTTTTGATTTTCCAGCCAATTCTTCACAACATAAAACATGCCAGTATATTTGCTCAACTTAGAGAACTGTAACAATTTAAATCTTTTCTACTGCAGACTTTAAACACTGATTTTCCATATGAAACTTTACTCAACTTAGCGGGACAGTTTCATATTGAGAACTTGTGCTTTCTTTGATAAGTTCTTTCCATCCAATTTCATAATTATTTTCTGTAGCACTTTAAAGGTGTGCTTGAGCTCCTGGGGTAGCTCACGTTTAGTGCGCAGATTAGTCCCAGCAGCATCACTACTGTAGAAAATACACTGCCCAATCTGTTCATAACTTCCACCCCCTCCAGGGCAATCCCAACATCCAGAGGCGCATCGGCAGCCTCTGCACCCTCTGCTCGAATGACAACGATTCCGAGGACAGTCTCGGCTATGGCCATTTCTGCACATTCATCACCGACCTAAGGGAGATAGGGAAGGGTATTGGGGGGGGGAGAGAGAATTCACATGTAATTAAATAAATAATTTAGACTGACATTGATTGAGTCACTCATGGACCTTAGTTGTTGAAAGTATTTTAACAACTCTTATGATCTCTATTGTAAACACAAAGAAAATTTAACATACCATGTAATCCCTCACCAGCTTCTTTGGATCTTCATTTAGGTACACACAGACCTTTGAGGATGCACTCTCGTCTGACTTCAGCAGTGCCTTCCTAAATATGCAGATCAAAAAACAATGAGAACAATCTCAAAACTCCAGCAGTACAGGTTCACACACTTGAAAACATAGCTACATTCAAAGGAAGTCACAACAAAAGTGATCAGTGGCTTGCAGTCTATTTGAAAGATATTTAAAATTGTTATTATTCCTTCATCATGCCATGACTAAAATGGAGTTTAACATTTTATTTAAACATCTAACTGAAGCTGTTAGATGTTTAAATAAAGACATAAATATATCACCAAAGAAATATGTGAAAAGTAGAGAATTTTCAACACAGTCAATAGCTTCCAGTTAAATGAAGTATGTGATGCTCAAAGTCATTTCTATAATAAAGTAGTTATGGGTTATGGGTGCCATGATGGTCTTGATTTTTTTCCCCTGAACTCCACCTTTCTTTGCATATTCCCTCATTAGGTTTCCAGAAACACCATCAAGCACAGAGAAGAATGTGGACTCCAAATGGGTCCTTGTGATCCTCTTAAACTCTGCATTCACCTACAAAAACAGACAGACAAAACTCAGTTGGCATGGCAGCATCATCTTTGTTGGCCTTCATTATACTGACATGTTTGAGGAACTTGTCAGGAGCTTATCAATACATATTGTGACAAACTGCATGCATTTCCTAATATACATTCGTCCACTTACGTCACGCGGATGGAAGAGAGCTGGCCATCTCATTTTGAAATCAGCTTTGTGATGCTTACACTACATGTGGCTCTCTGCAGACCTTTTTCGCACAGAATGTACCCAACATAGTGCGGCGACAAATGTAAACTTACCAATGATATCACAAAAAGCTATCTGCCTTAACCTAACCGACTTAATCTACAAAACATGAAATAATGTGACACAAGTATGGAACAACTAGAAAATGGTGCAAATGGTTGGGAAACGCTAGATAATTGCCAGCTAAAAATAACTCCATGTGATGTTAGCACATGTTAGTCACTGACTTGAGTTTATGAATTACATAGACACGTGACAAAACATAGCAAAATATTATTTTTCTAAAGTCTGATGATTTTAAGTTACATATTTCTATTTGTTTTTAGACAGATGAAAATAGATCGAATCTTACCTTCTTCAAATTAAGTAGATGCACGCTAGGAATCTCCCCGCTTCTCTTGAAAAAAGCCCCAACAAGGTGCAAGCCAGTTATCTCGCGTGATTTTCCGTAATCTCTTGATGTAGGTGGTCCACCTATCCACGTAGGTGGTCCACCTACATCAAGAGGCTGACACCCCACCTACGTCAAAAAATCCAACAAATAGTCTGATTGGTTAGTGCTCCGTTTGTGCCGTTAAAATTTTCGTTTGTGCAGCTTTGGTTTTCGAGAGATTAAAAATTATAATTTTGGCCGATGACGTCACCATCCCACTTTGGTTTGTTCCAAAACAAACCAAAGTGGGCTGGTTCGTTAGTGCTTTGTTTGTGCCGTTAAAACAAACGCAGCAAAGTTGTTTTCAATTTGGATTTTGGCTCTTCCAATATCCGGTGTGAGCGGCGCCTAGCTCGAGGTTGATCCGATTTATGACCGCTAATTTCGGCCAGCCGTTCTCTCGGTCTCCCCCTTCCTCAAGGTGTCGGAGTTTCACTCAGGGAGTGTCAACAAATTTTACATCCAAACTCTCCTGAGAAACTAATGGAAATAGATTTCTTGCCTTGTGACCAACTGACACAAAATTCATGCTGTTACACGAGACACGCTGTTCTCCAGTGAATTTTTAGTCATACTCAATATTTTCAGTAATTGTAATCTTAAAAAGTATATATTTTTTTTCTTCAATAGCTCATGAATCGGATCAACCTTGAGCTAGGCGCCGCTCACACCGGATATTGGAATAGCCAAAATCCAAATTGAAAACAACTTTGCTGCGTTTGTTTTAACGGCACAAACGGAGCACTAACGAACCAGCCTACTTTGTTTTGTTTTTTTTTGGAGCAATATGGGAGGATGGTGACGTCATCGGCCAAAATTATAATTTTTTTTTTTTCCCTCAGAAGAGTTTTTGTGGCGCTAGTGGCTCACATTCTAGACAGTAGACTGACAGGAAGGAGGGCAAGGAGAGGGGGAAAGACAAGCAGCAAAGGTCGCCGGGCCGGTAGTCGAACTCACGACGTCCGCGTCGAGGACTGAGGCCTCCAAAGGTGGGGCTTGCTAACCCCTGTGCCACCACAGCACGCCCCAAAATTATGATTTTTTTAAATATCTGCACAAACGGAGCACTAACCAATCAGACTATTTGTTGGATTTTTTGACGTAGGTGGGGTGTCAGCTATATATATATATATATATATATATATATATATATAATTTCATGTTTCAAAGGCAAATGTGATAACATCATGTCAGATAAACATAGGTTCAACAACCTAGCGTTAATTAAATGTATTCAAGTTGAGATAACGTGATTCAATCACGTTCTCTCAACTTTATGCACAGTGCTCCGAGGAAATTGTTGTCTTCTCATAACGCTAAACGGTTATTTCCCATAATCTCGTATTTCCCATAATCTCGCGTGATCTCCCGTGATCTCACTCGTTGTCTTCAGCACAATATCAGTCTGACTATAATGAATCACGTCACCTCAACATGATTTGATTTCATGAACGTTAAGTTGTTAAATTTCTTGTTTATCCAACATGATTTTATCACGTTTTCGTTTCAAACCCAAAATTATTGTGTGAAATGTACATGATATTCCTTTGTTCATGTGACATGCCCCGAAGGTTTTTTTTTTTCGTCGGAAGATCTGTCCGACGTAATTGAATCACGTTGTCTCACCTTGAATACATTTCATTCCAGTTGAGAGAAAAAAACGATTGGCTCGCGTGGTCTCGCGTGATATCCCGTGATTTTCCATAATCTCGCGAGAACTCGAGTGATATCCCGTGATCTCACTCATGGTCTTCAGCACAGGATCGGTCTGACTATAATGAATCATGTTAACTCAACATGATTCAATTTTATAAACGTAAAGTTGTTGAATATCTTGTTTATCCAACATGATTGTATCACGTTTTTGTCTGAAACATGGAATTATTTAGTTAAAAGTACATGATATTCTTTTGTTAATGTAACAACCCCCTTGGTTCCTTTTTTACAGTGTGCTCGGACCTGTAGGTATTTGCTTTTTCACAAATAGCTCAGAAGAAAAGTGCAGCAGATTTACAGTCAAAGTCTACGCGGAGGCTCGTAGAGGGTGAGTCGAGGGCCCGTCGTCGAGTGCGTTTTAAGCGTCTTGCATTGCGTGATTTGGAGCGTTGGACACGTCCGACAAATCGGTCGGCAACGGAAAACGACTCGTCTGACGCACCGTCCACGCGCCTCCACACAGACTCTGAAATGCAAACCAGACCCGCCTGGTGCTCTAAACGTATTTGGTGTGAATCAAGAGTCCGCATTCACACCAAACTTGAAGCGTCAGACTCGTTTGGTGTGAATGCACCTTAAGCTTACCAGCGAAAGAGGCTAAAATACGTATTTTCCACACTGCAGCAAATACCCACAAGTGCTGCTTTCCTCTAACATTAAGGATATTCCTATCATTTTATTTATGTTTTGGTGAAAACACAACTGTAATATTTTTGTTGGTTAAACCTGGACTGGAATGTTCAAGCAAACTTCAACTCGCCCATTTCTCAGGAACCTACTGTCATTTCGGATGCATTGTCACGCTGTAATAACCACAATAACCTCAAGGGACGCTAGACTAGACATTTTAATGCTGCAGTTCCTGAAATGGCCACTGGAGGCTGGCTTCAAGGCATGTGGACGACTGACTATATAATCGAGGCAGATTGGTGTCTGTTGAGCATAATTATGCCAGATGTAAAAGGAAACTAAATACACGTCTCTAGACCGAAATAGTTGAACTCTGTACAAGTGTCAGATGAGCTCGGCTGTGCATTTCCACTCAGAACTTTTTTCCCCGCCAAGTCTTAGAACTCCAGATCCAACTGCCAGACGTAAGATATGCCTACAGAAGCTAACTTTCCACCAGTCCGGCAGCCCTGGCTGCCTTCCTATTAGCGCGCTCTCCCTCCACGCTCCGTGTGAGCAGCGGCCACATCAAATGTCACTCCTGACTTCCATCCGTCTCCCCGAGTTTTGATCCTCCTCCCTCAATCCGCCTCAAACCCAACGGCAATACACCTGCATGAGGTCTGCCAGCTCGAGAAGCTCAAAGGAATTTTTTTTTTTTTATCAGTCGGAGCAGAATCTTTTCGCTCTCCCGGATCGTGCGTTGCGAGCAGGAAGGAGGCGGCTTCACAAGGCCATCAGATCTGCGCCAAGTGTGGACGGTGGATTTAGAGCCGACGGGAATACAGAGCCGTCGAAAAAAGGGTTGCGATGCCAACCGACTTCCCACCCCCCCCTCACCGCCCCCAGCCCTCCCCGGCCGCACAGGAGCAGGGGCAGGCCGTCAACGGCAGAACGCCCTCGCATTGGAGCGGCTTTAATGTGATTTGATTTCTCCCATCTGTCGTCTGGAGAAATCTCGGTAAAACACCCCGCCCCACCCTGCATTGTCATTTTCAAGTCCAGACTTCTAAATGTTTAAAGCGTACTTGTTGTCCCCCCCCCCGGCCCGCATGGTGTACTTATGCGAGGCATTTACCCGAAGGGGCAACCATGTAGCGTCACATTTTGTGGACGTGTTGCTGCTTGAGTGGAATTGATATAGAAGCTGACACCCCCCCATCTAATTAACTTGATATTCCCTGCTGCAGGAATAACTCTGCGCAGCTTCTATATTAATGTGAAGAAAGAAATGGAATAAACAGAATATAAAGTGGAAGGTGATAGTTTGAGAATGGAAAAAAAAAAAAAAAAAAAAAGCCATCCATTGAATATTTTCTCATAACCATCGTGTGATTAACTGTATCAAAAAGCCGTCTGGGATCCATCGTTCGCGTTTCCGTCACTCTCCTGTTAACCTGCAACCCGTTTTATTGCAAAACAATGAAGCACTCTTTGTTAAATTGTGTTTTCTGGAGCCAGACAGCTTTGAATGCAAAGCACTGCCACTGTAATTGCAGAGGGTTAGTCATAGCTTTGTCACCATGGCGCTTACAGGCGACGCACTGTAACAAAAAAACAAACAAAAAGAAAAACACGTACAGTGAAAAGTTCTGTTTTTTTCACCACCTGCCGACTTTGTGAGTTTGCTTTCTTGTAAAGATGTAAGCAATGCATGAATCATGGCGGTTTCTTTTTTTTAATAGAGAGACGTAAGCAGATCTAGAAAGATAGATGACAGACACAGTTAAAGTCTTGGTTACCGTCCCGCTGAGGCTGATGAGAATACAAGCCTCAAGCAAATCATGATAGGGTGATTCGTACAATGCACACGTCTCATTTAGGCTGTTAAGACCTAAATCCTTCAGGTTTCACGGCTGCCAAACGGGAGACTCGTAAGTATCAGACTCCTTTACAGATTTTCTGTAAGACTGAAGTTTAGAGACTTGCTGGGCCATTTCATGGACTCACTGTTCTTCCCGTCCTGTTCTTTGTCTTTGCTTTTGATCGTTATCATTACGGAAGGGCCTCGTCCAAAACTCTAGGGTGCACTGTGCTGTTCACCGGCCCCCCGTCCGTCCACCACGCCTGCTTATCCGTGCAGGATTGCGACGGGAGAAGCGCCTATCTTGAGCGGACGGCAGGGTACAACCTGGACAGGTCGCTAGTCCATCCGTCTGACACCACGTTCTTTGGACGCACACAAAGTTCGTCTTCCTCCAAACACACAAACCCAGAACGCCGCACGTCTTCACCTCATCTGACCACAGCATTTCCTCCGAAGACTCTGTTGAATTATTCAAATATTCACAGACAAACTTCAACACATTTGGCGGTGGCCCTTCGCTTTCTCTTCAAATTCAAATTCTCTTTAAATTAAAAGCTCCTGTGGAAAAAAAAAAAAAAATTAGAGGCTTTTCTTTTTTTTTTTTTAATAAGAGAGCAAGTTTACTAAATCAGATAAAATATTCATTTACCCTACAGTAACCGACTTAGCTAAGTCTTCAAATAAATTTCAGCCCCAGATGACTGTACAGCTTCATCTGCATATCTCCGCTCGCAGCGTTAGACGTGTCGCCACGTCCGCGTCCTGCTCGGCAACAGACATACGCAGAGTGTATTCCTGTACGGAAGAGCAGGATATTTCACGTGGACGACCGTTTTGTCAATCAGTCAGTGGGTGAAGCTCTTAATTAACTTTAAGAAAAGCGGACACAGTTTTAGTCGTGCTTTGGGTATCGGGAGTCTGCCGGTGGTCAGGGCTGATGCGGCTCCTAGATCTCCATTAAGATGTCTCACTTTTCCACGTATGGTGAAACAAAAGTTGGAGCTAACTTTCTCGAGCATACACCGAAGGCCACCCGTGTCCACCGCCGTAATTTAATGGGGGATTATTTCGTATCTCGTCAGATCGCGCGGTTTCACTCCAAACCAAAAGGACGGATCGGCGATCGATTGCTTCCCGCTTCCTTCGGGATTCGCCTCAATCGTACTCATTTTTCGTCAACTTCTTGGTGGCGCAGAACTGCCGGGTGAAACCAAAACACGATTGCATAAAGTTTTATCTCTCAGTAGCTGGTAGTATTCTCAAGTATTCATGAGGTTTGTCAGTGCAAACCTCTCCTTCACGCCAAACTCTCTCGTAGATCCGCTTTTCAGTCTACGTCCTCCCGGAATAGCATGTGGAAGCAAAAAAAAAACTAAATACATATCAGTACAGAAAATATAACACATTTTCATCTTTCCATTTAATTTTTGAAGGAAAGAAAAAAAACTAACTCTTGGGCTGCAGCTGCGTTTTATTCAGCCGGTTTGTCTATTGAGGGTGAATGTGAGAGTTCAGTTCCTGTTTGTTGTTTTGTGCATAAACCACCTTTTTTTTTTTTAAATATATATATTTTTTCCCACAGCCCTTTAAAGCCACGTTCTCCCTACCGCTCTCACATACAAACGACGGGATCAAAGAAGGATGGATTTCTACTGCTGAGTCTGTGTTTGCTGAATTGCCCTTTTTCCAAGACAATCCAGCTTAAATGTATTGTACTCTGCTTTGATAAATCCCCTACCGTTTCATTTTTTATTTTTATTTTTAAATATTCCTCACACAAACAAGGCCACGTTTGTTTGTCTTGTTTCTCACTGTGTGAATGAATCTGGCGCAACTCAAGCAGATGATTGCCTTAGGAAATCCCCGCTGGTGTAATTTAGGGCGAATGCGTAAAACCTGGCAATTTAGCATCTGGTCATTGGAGCCCAACGTGTTGGCAAATAGAAAAATGAAAAAAATAAATAAATACTTTGGAGCGTCGCCGGGTAAAAAGAGACGTCGCAGAGAAACGCTTGCCTTCAGCCCCTCGGATTCGGCAAGAGACAAACGCTGACAACTGTGAGCGAACGTGAGGGCTGTCCATTCAAACAAACGACTTTCGGAGCGCCGAAAAAGGAAAAGACGAATGGAGAGATTAGTTTTTGCATGCATCCCTAAGTCAAGCTGTGGTGACTTCATTTTTTTTTTGCCTAAATATTTCATCTGAAACCAAAAATCCTTTAACATAACAAATGCTTCAAACTAGTGAGGGACGGTTCAAGAAGTCCTCAGTCACCGGGTTCAGGCTCTGTATTAGAGGCTGAAATAGGACACCGCTACCTAATTATACACACAATTTCTGAGCACTAAGTCCTCGTGTGTGTCTGCATTCTGACTAAAGGAGTGGATTACCTTGTCAGAGCGGGATTAGGAGACACTTGTTCCGCCGCGGCTGAAGCCAGCGCCTCGGAGTTTATGGATCGCTCTTGATCAAAGCGGTAAAGGCCGCGAACATGCCGCGGGTTTATCTGGAATGAATGATTCCCCCCGCCCCAGCGCTGCTGAAGAAGGCCACGTCGTCACACTGCTTTCCTGAACTCAACGAAGCGGCTGCAAGGGACGGTGGGAATCTCAAAGTGCACTTGAATTGTGCACGGTAATTAAAACTAAAAGGACCGAAAGGATTCATCTGTTCTTGGCGCATAATTTTCAACGTGTAAATAAATAGTAAAAGCTGCGTGTCACGTTTTGTGCTGTTTTACAATTCAATGCAAACTTTTTCTCATATCGAGCAGAAAGATGAACCGGTCACTTTCTCAACTGGAAAACAGACCATAGACCCTTTTCTTATTTGTTGAATGAAATGACAAGATGTGACAAAATGGATGAAAATAAATTCTTTATTATTATTATTATCTTTTCATATTTTATTGCAATAGTATATCCATATCTTGGACGTAAGCGTGTTTCTCTAAATATGTTCTCACATTCCAAATAGTTTTTATTTTACTGAGATCACAGTTGGGGAGTTCGCAGTGTCCCGCTGCGTCATAACCAGGTACATTTCTATTTCGGGGTGTTTACTCTTTCTGAAATAAAAGCTTTTTGAGATTCACCTGTTTATGAAACCAGTCGCAATAAAGCATCCGTCCACTCTTTATAATCTCTTACTCCTTCAGGATTTCAGGAAGCTTAGTTTCTATCTCCAGGAGTCATTGGACATACGTAGAGGCAACTTTGAGAAACTAATCAAATCAACAGTTATTATTTGCACTGCTGGAGGAAGCCGGAGGATGCGGTACGACAACCGCACACGCACCCAGGACCTTCTCGCCGCGTGGCAACAAACGTACGCCGCTTGTCTTTCACAGGAACAAGGGAAATCTGATGGCGGCGTGAAAACAATGCAGCAGCACGACATGATCCCAGAGCGACCTGAAGGTTAAGCTGAAGCAAAGTTAAGTGATAAGCCAGCATGTCGCAGCAGATAAATCCACGGAACATGCATCAGATAATCCCTCTGTTTTTCACGAGTCAGACGGAGGCGCGAGAAGCAAAGTCGCAACTGACAGACTTTATCAGCAGAGGAGAGGAAGAGGAAGAGGAGCATCTTAACAAATCCCTTTCTCCTCCTCAGGATTGAAGCAGCATCCCTTATCGTTATCCCCCTTTCACTTTCGAAGATAAGGCTGGCAGTGAAACTTGATACAGCACCACTCCAATATTTTGAGCGCCACACTGCTGATACAGCAGATACGTGCTCTTTGCTCTGATTTCTGCCCCACTGAGTTCGCCGTTATTAGAAGTTGGCGGCGACAATGAAGGGAGCGTGTTTCCGGCCGGAACGACGCGTCTCAGACTTGACCCGCATGACGAGGGAGCTTCACGCTCCGTCGGCGCGCGGCGTTTCCGATGTCGAGGCGCTCCCTTGAATGTGCGCCGGGTCGTTAGCGAGGGGATGCAGGCGTTTCCTGAAAGCGTTTCCGCCGCGGCGAACATTCGGACCCATCCGGGTTCTGTGAATCCAAATCTGCTCTGCATGCGTTCCATTTCGGAGCTCCCATGCACCTATCCACGTACACACACTTCTGCACATTTTTGCTTTGCGTCGGAAGCACAGTTGGCATAATTTATCCTCTATTTCTGACACCAAATCCAGCTCTCCGGCCTCGGCTATTGGAAGTTTCAGTGAGCCTCGTTTTTTGGTGTCCATCAGGCTCGGTCCGATATGAGATTTTCAGCATCACCTTGAATTAAAAAGAGAAGAGAAAAAGTTTTACCACAAAAAACAAAGTTCTGAGTGATCCATTTGCTTTTAATTTCGAAATCTTGCCAAGCATTTAAAACACCACGACTCTAGTAACTGTGTTTCTTTATTTATTTTGTATAATTAAAATGTAACTTTAAGAGGAATAATCTACTTTGGAATAGAAATTTGGCAAGGACAGCAGCATAATAGGAAAACTAACTCAGGTTTTTAGTAAATGGGAAAAAACTAATACTGCAAATCAAACATGGTGGTTGTGATAAGAGTGTCTGGAGCTACTTTTTGAATTCAAAACCTTGACATCATGACGTATTTCTGAACTGAATCCCGATTCAGGATATCTGGGTGTCAATCAGTGAACTTCAGCTTGGGTTAAATCAGGAATGAATAGCAGAACAGCCAGTCCCAAAAGAAATCAGATGCAGGTTAGGAGGTTTGTCTAGTCAAAGGCTGAACTCGTGCCCAATCGCAATTTTGCTGTTTCACCTTAAACAGACATCTCATACTGTCTAGATGCCTACATAATTACTTTCACAATACATGCACCCACAAATGAAAGATGCCTCACTGTGTCCGTGACTGCTACTGCTGCTCAATAAAATTTTCTTTCATACGACAAAAGATTGGTAGATTGCAATACCTGAAAAGAACACACGAGGGCAGGCTTTTTAAATGAGCTTAGATGCTGAAAACACAACATATGCAACTTGGTAACAGAACAGTACTGAAGGCTAACTGATAACCGTTTGCTAGTTCATCATTAAAACAATGAGACGGTGTGGGAAACGCGCCATCATTGCATCTGATTTAGCATGAATCTTCTCCACCGGCTCATCAAGGTCACCGCTTTATTTTTTGGCGACGGTCTTCCCGCACAGAGATCAGGCCCTTTTCTTCCACGGAGCACATTCAACATTTATGTGGTGACCCATTTCATTTCGAGGAGCAGCCTCTTCCCCCCCACCCGCGGCCCCCGACGGAGCTTCTCCCCCGTCTGCCTCGTCCGGAGCCACCCTCGTGATGGGCCCTCCTGTCGAGGTTTCGAGACTGACCCCCTGGCTGACCTCGCATTCGGCTGCAGCCTCCCCACCGCCACGCGGAGACATCAGTACCGAGCTTTTTCCTGTCGTTGGGAGGCAGCTGGTGACGATTCAAATAGCCAATAGCATTTTTAAAATGTCATCATGATTTCATTGTTTCAAGATTCTAGCCATATAATAGCGTGAACGCCGTCTGCTCTGCATTGTGATGAGGGATTTTTTTTTTTTTTGCCCTACTGAAGGTCTGTTTTTCCTCTCACTGTGGGCAAAGCAAGGCCAGAAAGATTCGATTTTTGGTGCCAAAGTAAATTCAGCCAGCTTCTGTTGTGATCTTCCATTTCTTGGAAATACATCCATATTGGATGATTCATTGCGTGAGCTCATGACGGATGCTAATATTCGGTACCAGACTGCTCACTGTGCAGATAGGGTTTATGTATAAATTTGCCGAAAGTTTGGAAGTTTCTCAATGAAAACGCTCGGCTTCATGAATGTCTATATTAGACATTTTCCTCAACGTCGGTCTTTTTTGATTTTTTTAAATTTTTTTTAACATTTTATCCATTGTTTTGATTGCATCAGCTGTTGCTTCTTCTGTACTTCAACGATTTGTTGTCAGACTTCCCCCTATTGTAACATCTGTCATTATGATCAAAAATGTAATTTTAGTTTTGACACAACAGAGAATATGTCCACCGAAGCGAAATACTTTGTCCTTTTTGTTCTTTCAGCAAAAGCCTTCTTCCTCTCCAGCGGCTTTTCAGATCATGCTGGACTTTTTTTTTTTTTTTTTCCTCCTTTCTTGTTTTTTTAGAGAATAACGACTCTCTCAAACCGTCTTCAGTCAGCATCTTTTTAAGCTATTTTTTTTTTATTTTGGTGTTTGAATTGATTTGTAAAAATTTCACACTGAATCATATTCCATACCGGGACACGGAGCCGTTTAAAACCCTTTGGGGTCTGAGCTTATTTTGGATGTTTTGCAGACTTTTGATGTTTACCATTATACAACAACCATGCGCTTTTGATAACTTTCTTTGACGCAACTTCCCCTTTGCGACTTGATGACTATCTACTTTCACCAGAACTTGCTTTTTAACCACGAGCACAAAATGATGCGAAGACCTGCACTGAAAAATAAAAAATACAGTTTATTGAAATAAAAAAAAATA